>JAPMLY010000998.1:0-137864 GCA_026401115.1 Tetraselmis chui
TACCGCCACAACATTCACCGCGACACCCTCTCATCTATCACACACACCCTTAAAACCCGCTGCGAAACAGGCATCCGTACACACCTCGGCAAAATCAAAGCCCACAACCATTCCATCGGCAACGACCTCGCAGACACCCTCGCAAACCAAGTCGCGGATGGTCACCCACCCGATACTACATACACCACAGGTTCTGAAGTCACAATAGGCCAGTGGACATGGCCATACACCCTCATCCCACAAACGATAGGGGACCCCGTAACCTACAGATACACCAACCTCAAATCCGACGCACACACCTACAGCACAAAACACACACACACACACTCCTCTCTCGCGAACAACCAAACACGGTGCCCTCCTCGCCCGCGCCGCGCAGGACGGCGCCGATTTCTCTTACCACAAAAAACACTAAACCCTCACAAATATCCAGTTCACACACAAACAAGAATTCATGTGGGGTGTCCACAACACCCGCCTACTTACTCACAACCCCACCCTGCGCTGCCCCCTATGTGGCCAATTCACTAGCAACGGCCACATGGCCGGTAACTGCCCCTCTATGTCTGGTCTAAGACAGGACCGACACAACAGCGCTCTGCAACTCCTACTCTCCCTACTGGAACGCCACAACGGAGGGCGATGGGAAACCATCACCGCAGACTTCGGTAACAAACCCATAAAATCGTTTGATTCCCCCACCCCTGCCTGCACCCCACTTGACTGCCACCCACCTCACCCCACCCACATGCCCACCCGCCTTGTCGCTGCTGACGAAGGTCTCTCGCCCGATTCCCTCACCTCGTGCCCCGCCGTCCTCCCACCTGAGATTCTCTCCCCCCCACTTCGTCCCCCTGCACACAAACCTGACTTCATCCGCATCCTCGAACCCCGATTCGTTGGTCACTCCAACGGTCGCCGACGTTACGCATCCATCAAAAAAATCCAGATAGGGGAATGGAAGTACTGCACAGACAATAACCTCTCGCACACAGCTGACCTCATACGCACCAAATACACACCCCTTGCGAACGCCATCAGAAACCACTGGCCAGGCACAGTGGTCGACATCATACCCATAGTCATGAGCCGCACCGGTACACCACACTCCTCCACCATCACGAGTCTCACCTCCCTTCTCACCGCCCGCACCGACCCTCCAGATAAACTCGTCTCCAAAGCACGCCTCGACACATCTCGCATTCTTGCTCAACTCCATACGCATACTGTCCAATGGCTGCATCACCTCCTACGCATATACCGCATCAAGTCCCGCACGACCTCCCACCGCGCATCCGCACATTGCCTCCACGCACGACCCTGAATGCACACAACCTTCGCCTCTACTTGCACCCTCCCCGGGGGGAGTAAAACCCCCGAACACCCTTGGAGAGGTTGGATTAGGTGGTTAACGGTCTAGCCCTGACTTGTAAGTTCCCTGTATGGCATAGTTGGGAGGGCCCAGAGACAGCAGCCGACGCATCCGGCTTTTGGTGAAAAACCGGCGCATACGGTACATGTTGTAAACAATTTCAATTTCAATTTCAATTAACGGCGAGACCCTCCGAAGAGCCCAAACCGCCTTGGTTGAGCAGTCTAAGCCCCAAACAAGAAGCCGGACCGGAAAAAGTTTGGTGGACGGTGCCACAAGCGGCCCTGCTGAGGTAGAACCGAAGTCTGAGGAGGAGCCGCTTTTTATGTACGCGGGAAGAAAAGCCGGGGCAATTAGCACCGGCTCACCAGTCGGTCAGCAATCCGGCGTCGCGTCGCCACAGGTCCCAAGCGACGACTCAGGGGACAACAATGCTTCCCTTGACATTAGCAGCAACCATGAGTTCAAGTCGGAGGAGCGAGGTCGGGGTCGTGGGAGCTGAGGTGGCCGAGGCCGCCGTCGTGGCAGCGGCGTGTCATTGCGCGGCCTCGCTTTCGCTCGTGGGAGAGGCCGAGGGCGTGGCCGTGGTCGTGGAAGTGCAACCGACTCGCTGCCCGTCCAAGGTGATATTACTCTCGGTGACAGTGACACGAGTGAGGACGTCTAGGAGCCGGAGGCCGAATCCGAGCCGGAGGAAGAGCCCGACCCGGAGAGCCTTATCGTAGGGAGCCAAATATGGGAAAAACGGCAGGGCCGCAACATCGACCCATTTCTTTGCAACAGTCACCAACGCCCGGCTACTTTCAAGCTTCACAACTCATCGGTATGAGCGAGATCAACGCCTTCTTGCTGTGGAAGCGCTTCAAGCTTGGCCAACATCAATGCAGCCCCGACTTCTTCCGGAGA
Organism: Tetraselmis chui; assembly: GCA_026401115.1. Classification (NCBI taxonomy): domain Eukaryota; kingdom Viridiplantae; phylum Chlorophyta; class Chlorodendrophyceae; order Chlorodendrales; family Chlorodendraceae; genus Tetraselmis; species Tetraselmis chui. Next base: position 2,279 of record JAPMLY010000998.1, read on the forward strand.
GTGCTGGTACATGAAATGATGTATCACCCCATTCGCATGCGCGAAATTGGTGAGCGGCATACCCTTTGGTCCCACCGCCCCGTTATCTACCACCACTTGCTGCTGAACCCGGTTGGAGAGACTTTGCGGGACCGCTGCAAGCGCCGCAGGTGCAGGTATTGCTCAAAAATGACGCAGCACCAATACGCATGTGGCCCTTGGGTGAAGAGACACTTGTGCATATTCATATGTAGCCCTGCGCAGAATCCTGAGTACTTTTTCAAGCACCAAGCTGGCATCCTGCCCCCCAACAAGCGGTCTCTTGCCGTGGCACAACAGTTGGTGGCAAGGGAGACTGCAAAGGAGACTTGAAAAGTAGTTTTTGGATCTAGCTCAGCTTTAGGTGGCAAGAGCTCAGTTCAAGTGGTAAAATCAACGACGGACAGCAACAGGAAAAAATGTAACTAACTAAATGATGGCAAATCTTCTCTCCGTTTTGCACCATGTTGTTATATCGTGTATCTTGCATTATGGTCTACATGCATGCGCATTTTGGAGTCATTCTGAACCAGTCATGGGGCACACTTATGCATGAGATTACCCCCTAATGTTGAAAAGTGGAAGGGGTCACATGTGACCCACTACGAAACCCGCCACCAACCATATTAAATCACTAAAATTTGCCACAGTTTCTCAGCATGATGTTTATTAATAAGTTTGAATGTGTGTGAACCAGTTTAAGCCGATTCTGAGGCCGATGGATGTAGTTACAATCAATTCCGTGAAAGACTCTGCCTAGCGCTATTTTTTTACGTCGGAAGTGGCTAAGACCCATGATTACATGTCATCAGCATGGCCTCTATAATGGTCACAACCGACCTCCGTCTTCTACCACAGATCAAACATGCCTAGAGGAGCAACATACTAAAGAATGGGTGAATTCTGAGATTATCTACATGTGCTCGCACCGGATGGGGGAAACCGAATGGAAGGGGTCACATGTGACCTCTTCCACGCGCAAATAGACAGTATGTCTTATGAAGTGGACGTAGTCAGTCAAGGACTGGCCAAGGCGCTGCATGAGCATGAGGTTGTCCAACAAAGAGAGAGAGAGCGAGCGAAGGACATGCAGTCCAGCCTTTCACACAGGATGTCCCAGGCTGCAGTGGCGCAGTCGGGGCGTGCAACTGACACTCACTTTAGGGCCTGGTCAACGCGCTTGTTGTTGCCGGCGGCATGGAGCAAGAGTGTGTAGGCGTAGTGCTGGGCCTACTCATCCAACCATGCGCCCGACTCGCGGATGGCCAGCTGAGGGATGCGGTACGCTGCTTTGAGGGAGAGGAAGTTGAGGAAGTTCCTCTTCCACTGCTTGAAGTCCCAGTTGCGCCCCATAGTGGGGACCGACATTTTCAAAGACCGGTTGAGGGCGTTCTTATCGAAGCCGGTTGCTTCATGGGCAGCACGGCCGACGACCACCGGGTCAATGGTCGGGCGACGCCCGCCACGGCTGCCGTGAGCACCACGCTGGGAAGGAGAGGAATGCTGGTAAGGAAAGTGAGGAGGCATGCCACCATGGAAACGAGAGTGGCCGCCGGGCACTGCAGGCGGCGGACCGTATGGGTGCGGGTGGCAAGGAGAGGTGGGGACGTGCTGCGGCCGGGCATCTGGGAAGAGGGGTCCGTGGGTTGGAGGGGCATAGCCGAGAGGGGGGTATGGTGGAGGTGGCGGGAGGGGGTCCATGGAGTGGTCGTCGTGCGGGTGTTCGCGTTGCGCATCGCGACGGCGCTGAGGGACAGGGGCGTCGTCAACAGCTGCAGCAGCCACAACAACAGCGTCGGCCGACTGCGCGTCCGTGCGAGCTTTTATGAGCACCATTTGCTCAAGAACCAGCGCGAGTGTATCATGGGTTGGGGCGAGAGAGCTCTGCTGAGAGCTCGGGTCAGAGGAATCAGCAGGCGTGACAAGTGGAGAGACGGCGGAACGAGTTTTTCGTGCCATTGCGGCAAACGAAAGAGAAAAGAGCTAAAGGCAGCGGTAATAACCACTAGCCGGACTTGTGCCTAACAATTGTTTCAGAGAGACGGCACGATGCCCGCCGACCCCTTGGCATGTAGCCCCGGGGTGTCTCAAAGTACCTTTCCTCTATCCTCCACCTAGTGCGGGGCACAAGTCGAGGCCACGGCCAGAACACCTTGAGCAATGCGCTGCCGGCTGAGTCGCTAGATAAATATATAAATTATCTATGCTAGGGTTGGCGTGCACCATGTGTATGCGTATTCACCCAATAGTGCACCCCCCCCTTCTCCAGCTTGGACATGTGTGCACCATGTCCAGACACGACGAGTGCGTCGGTGTGGGTGGCTGTGTGGCGTCCTCGGGCAGCTAACTTAGGTGGGGTGGTGTGGTGGGTTTAAAAGCGCAGTTTATACTGACGATACCGCCAACTACAAGGTGAGAGTACTAAGTTTCTATGTGAACTTGCCTTATGCGGGAGAGATGGCGATCGCTGCTCGCGGAACCGGGTTGTCGCGCGTGAGTGACGTGAGGCGGGGACCCATAACTTGTTAAGTCGTGCAGACACGATTAGTATGGAAGGTAACTAACGCAAACGTAAGGATCCTTAGTTACAGTCACAGTCACTTAAACATGACAGTCACAGAGACAACCAGCCCGAGACGTGGTGTCGGGACAACAAAAGTGAGAGAGTTGTAGCCTAGCGACAACTATGTACCGAATCAAATAGGTGATCGGTATGTCCGATCTAGACATGTACTAATCATATCTAGAATAGCTTACAGTAGCTATATGCAACTGATAACTAGAATGTATTACTTATAGTAGTACCATAGTACAAGAAAATGACAACGCGGAGTGTCATCATAGCGAAATTGATGTGTCACCTTTCGCCCACGCTTCACATAGAGGTGATTAAGATGATACGGTTCTTCGATTCAATTCGACCCAATATTTCGGGCGGCAAATACCCAACTGCGCGCTGGCCAATCGACTTGTCGGAAAAATAACGAAAAATAAATAGCAAACACGCTCACGGGATGGCTCCTCAAGGTCACATCGGCGCTTCAAGAGCACCCCCTAGAAGGTTTCAACTGGACCTCGCACTCCTTACGCAAAGGAGCAATGACAACCGCCTATAGCGCCAGCGTTCCGCTACAAAAGATTGAATACTTCAGCGGCTCGTCAATTGAGTCAAGCGTCATCCTTGACTACATCGACCCGACCGTCTTTGTAGGACGATTAGAGTGGTTCTTCTTCGGCTGGCTAACACCACGGGGTGGCCAACCTACAATCAACCCGCCCAATGGCAAACGGAGCCTCTGCCCGCTTTGTAAATTGTCATATTCATATTTTAGAGGTTTAAATCACACTGGAAGTGAGAATAGTCGGGCGTTGCCACGAAGTTACAAATTCTAACCGCTAGACTACGCTTGTCATAGTGGTAAGACATAGACATGCGTTACCCCTTTATGAAGCGCCGACACACAGAGGTGGTCCGCCTTTTGCCTTTGCCACCCTCCCTCCCGTTTCCCTCAATTAGCGTACGTATCGGGCCCCAGGACCCTTGCGAGCAAAAGATGTAAGACATCAACACTTTTGGCAAATGCAGCCCTCCCGCGCTTTGTAAACATTGACTTTTCGTGCCATGTTTAAGCATCATTGAATTTAAAGTCAGTTTCTTACAAGAAAAAGTAGTGGAGGCCACCAAGCCAAAAGAAGAAAAAAGGGAAAAGCCTAAGCCCGAGGAACATACCACAGCGTCGTCACTGCCCTCCTGCAAAGCTTCGCGGAGATAGGAACCTAGAGTACCATGAATAACAGCATGAAGACGTTGCATGAATTCACGTCGCACATCCCCCAAAAAACACCGAAAAGAAACATAAGTAGTTCGACGAACGAAATGCTGCATACGGACATAACAATCACAGCGCAAAGACTGAGAGTCAGCTGCATCCATGCCAGGGAAGCGAAGAACTGCCACTAAAATAGCCAGGCGACCAACCAACTCAACCGCCATATGCGCCAGCCGGCCCCCACCCTCCATAGTGAAGGGATAGTAGTCATGGATCGATTGAACCGAAGGCGTCCCAAGCAAAGCACAAGTGCGGAGGTCCGCATCAAGTTTGCCATGCTGAGCTCCCAATGCAAGGCTGCCATGGAGTGGGAGACGAGCGCCTATTCGAGGATCATTGGTGTTCGTGCGAGCACTTATAACCGTCACACCAACAACAAGATGACGGTGTGGAGCCATGAAGTCTAACCAAACCGCATCCCCATGACGATCTCGAGAAGCTCCCGACCGAATACGGCGGACCTCCAACCGCAAATCCGCCCTTTAGTAGCCCCCGCTTCAAGCGTGAACTCTTCAAGCACGTGGACAATCCGGTCGTGGAGTTGAATGACATACCAAGAGCACGGGCACCGGGGGATGTGGTCTATAAGCGTAGCAACTTTGGAGCGCTCACCCGGCATAGAGGCGCCCGATATTGTCGACGAAGATTCAGACGCACGAGACTCTGAGGGAGCCGCATTGCACCGAGGGCAGTTTCGAAGATGAGAGGCGCGCTCCGCAATGAAGCCAAGCACCCGGTGATAGGTTGGATTCAAAACCATTATCGCTTTTGGAAATGATTTTCAGAAGAAATTGATAAAATAAACATCGGCGAAATATCACTATTGGTACACTCCTCCACAAAAGTCCGGACATGCATTATGTTAAGCATAAGCTAGTCAAGAACACGCTCCCCTCTCACCACGTCAAGCACGACGATACCCGAGTACCACCCAATTGTAGGAGAGCCGAGAAGCAAGCAGTAAGCCGCCATCCGGGGTGGTTAGACCTCAGCTTAAAGCGGGTGTTGTCGGTGGAGTTTGTCGAATTAAGCCCATAAACTTCCGAGAAATTGTCTGAACTGCACACGTCATTCTGAGCGCCACGCTTAGGCATTGCTCAAGCGCTCATACCAAGCTGCATACTTCTCTGTGTTCCACATAACCGTATTTTTGGGGGGTTTTTGGAGGGGGTTTGGAGGCGTGGGTGCCGTGTTCAATGCGCGAGGTTTGGTTTGCGGGTGTGTGAATAGAGCACGGAAGTTCACGCCGCTGGCACGGGTGATTTTTTGGAAAGCAGGCGAGCAAAAACGCACATGACGCAGGTTTGGATAAACACTGCACGCTGTAAACATGCGAGGGCGATTGGCTTAGGGGAGGGGCGAGGTCCAACTTGGCCGTTAGGGACGCATCACGTTGACGGTGGTGTTTGGAATGCTTGGGTATGTGCGTGTGCCAACCACACCCGCCCCACGCGTGGCACGCGTCGGGAATTGGGCTCGGAGGTCAATAGGAATGAAGAATTAGTAAACATATATCGACAAACCCCGCACAAATCGTCTCAGGAGGTGAGCCGACTTCGATGGGTGTTGCTTGGCACTGCGGCTCAGCGGTGCCGGAATAATTTGTAAATTAAAATAATTTATAACAAACCGATTTGTGAGAGTTCGAACTCCAAAGTAGGTGCGTTCGACGCGCATTGAAATGACGCGTCCAACGGTACATTTTATAAAAAGTTTTGACCATATATCAGGAAGTTATGATCGCTTGAACATTGTTGCCGAAAGCGGCTTGCCCTTGGGTTGTGCGCATATCGGTGGTAAGTCTACATACGCGATTTCTTGCGTTTCCCCCACAGCGGCCTGCCCAACACCTCCTCCCTCCGTTGCCTATGCATAATATTTGCGCGACCGTCGCATCAGCGTTCATATTGCGGCGTTGTGCGCCCGTTACTCTTTTCGTCTACCAAGCACGGCGACTGTTTGAAAGAGCGTGCCGCACGGGTGCGGGCGCGACAACCCCAAGTACACATGCCCGGCAGTGTTCGAACTCGCCCCTCGCAGTTGTCGGTGCATTCCATTTTGCGCGCAAAAGCATTGCCTGGGATTTCAGGATATTTGTCAATAAAACCGACGCATGATTACATTTTCTACTTGCGAGGGTGCGAAATCTTGTCCGGACTTTTGTGGAGGAGTGTTGGACGTTTTCAAAATTCCCGTACAGCGGCGGGAGACCGCAAAACTTGGCGAAACTTAGCGGGAACTCGTCAAAACTTTGTTCTTCGCAGCCGAGACCGCCAACCGCGCCAACACGCTGTCTTTTCCTCTTGTCGACCTTATTGCTCACGTCGGCTGCGGCCGTTTCGTAGTATGCCACCTCCTCCATGTGTACTCGCAAGGCGTTGGCGCCTCGTCCATGAAGCCGAACGACTTGGCAGCGCTCGTAAGGCCGCGCAGGAGTGTAAAGCAACCGTGAGGGTTGTCGAGAAGTGGTGCCGGCGCGCTAAAGCTACCGGGACAGTGGACGACACGCCTAGGGCGGGCATGCCCCGAGCGCCCTTGGCGTCCCGAGAAGCCACCCTCCTTTTGAAGGTGGGTGTAAAGCGCGGCGATCAGTGCCCCCAACTTGCCAAGATGCTGCAGCAGAGGCTAGGAGTGACTGTGAGTGCTGAGACGGTCCGCCGGTACCTAAACAAGTACTTAGCGCGCCAGATGAGGCCGAGGAAGCGTGTTTCACTAACAGTCAAGCACATGCGCGCACGGCTATGCTTTGCCAAATAATGGGTACGGAAGTCATGGCACAATGTGGTTGTGACAGACAGCAAGTACTTTTGGCTGTCCAATAAGGGGCCCGGGAACAAGGAGTGGGTGCTTTTCGAGGATGAACCGCCAACCAAGGTGTCAGAGCAAAATTGTTTCAAAGTGCACGCGTATGGTGGTGTTAGCAAGCATGGCAGGACACCTTTGTTTGTGACAGTGGGGAGCAGCGGCGTTAAGGCAAAGGGCAAGGGCGTAAACGGTGAGGTGTATCTCACCTTGTTGCAGGAGCACCTGATACCCGCGTGTGAGGCTTTGATGGCAAAAAGGCCCTCGGCCGAGGCGCAACATCAGTGGATTTTTCAGCAAGATAACGCTAAAGCTCATGCTTGAAAGAAGGTTAGGCCCTTGTCAGATATTACTTGAGTTGAGTTTGCCTGTACCGGGAACTCAAGTGTACGGGAGCCGCTGAAATGAAGTCAAGTGTACCGCGCTATTTCGTTGTCGGATAATAAGTTGACTTTGGTCCCTTTTTTTCAATTTTTTTGAAATCGTGGCCCTTCCAAACAACTCCATCGCGCACACGCACCTGTATCACTCGCTACTACCCATCCCCGCTCACCCTCGTCTACCATACTCGCTACGGCGTCGTTTTCGTTGATATTCCTAGGAAGTGCTTCTAATACCATCATTTTTCTGTAGACGGGATAGCGGGGTGGTCGGAGAGCTCTCGGGGTGGTCGGATTCTCGGGGTGGTCGGAGAGCGCGCGACGTGGGACGCTCTACGGTTTAACTCGTTAACCGTCCGTGAGCTCGGCCGCGACTTCCGGACAGCAAATTCTCCGTAAGTTGTGAAGGTGTGTCCGCCGTGTGACCTCTTCACTAGTTCACTGAATGACGGCGCCGGATGTAAGAGGTAGGAAACAACTGGCAATCTGTGGGACAACGTATTGCGCACTTCTATGTTTTAAGACTTTGATAGCTACGACAAAGCTTTACGGTTGGAATTTTCATACATGGCTTGAGGCTGAGCGAGTACAAACAGTTACGATATTAAGGCGCGGACGTGGCGTGCATGTTTGTGCTCCAATAATCTGCCAACCATATTGATGCAATTTATGGGTGCATCGGCGAAGTGGAAGGCGGGGGGGTGCGTGGACTGTGCCCGAGCAACATAAGGAGAGTGCGGGAAGGGGCACCTTGCGCCTCGCTCAACATGATGCCCCTAGATAGGATTATCAACAATATTAAAATGTAACAATGGAACACATGTAACTTGTTTTTTCGCTTTCATATGTCACTAGCCTTGCATGTATCATGCACCTTTCTGACGTTGATATTGTGTGGTAGCTGATATTGCTTGCATGTTTTTTGCTGTAGATGCTAATGCTATTGCCATTAGCTGTTGTTGTTACCATAGCATGCACGCAAATCAAATACATAGCTTTTGTTCCAGAGATTATTAGATATGCTCTTTCTCATTCTCTCTATCTTTCTCTGTTCTCCCGCTTCATGACATTCACCACCCGCAGCACCACTCATGATTTCAATCTAGCTGTTCTTTCGTTTTTCTTTTGCTTTCACATTCTGCCCTTTCTTCACATTCTTTCCCCCCTCCATTCTTTCCCTGTAATCATCTACTCCCACCCCCTCCCTATCTCCTCCACACTATCACGGATTGATAATATGGTTGGTGGTCAATTCTCTTGATCTGACACGCTGTTGATCTAATTTCTTATAGTTACTGCCAATGTGGGTATATGTGGGGGGGGGCGTGTTTGTATGTGTGTGTGTGTGTGTGTGTGTGTGTGTGTGTGTGTGTGTATGTGTGTGTGTGTGTGTGTGTGTGTGTGTGTGTGTGTGTGTGTGTGTGTGTGTGTGTGTGTGTGTGTGTGTGTGATGTCACCGGTTGCTGCTGTTAGATGATGGTGATGTATAGTTGTTGTTAACGTGTGTGTGTGTGTGTTGGTGTGTGTGTGTTGTGTATGTGTGTGTGTTGGTGTGTGTGTGTGTGATGTCACTGGTTGCTACTGTCAGTCAATGGTGATAGATAGTTGTGGTTAACGTGTGTCTGTGCGCGTGTGTGTGTGTGTGTGTGTGTGTGTGTGTGTGTGTGTGTGTGTGTGTGTGTGTGCTGTGTGTGTGTGCTGTGTGTCTGTGTGTGTGCTGTGTGTGTGCGTGTTTCTGAGGTTGCTAGTCCTCATGCTTTTGCTGTTGCTGCTTTAACTGCTGCTAAAAAATTGATGCCGTTGTTGCTGCTGCCGTTGTTGATGTGGCGGCGCCTGGTGGTAGTGGGAATAATGGTAGCTGCTAGTGATATTTGTAGTAGTGTTTCTGCAGTAAGTATATGGTTATTGTGTCTGGAGCTGTCGGGCTTCCGTCCTGAAAGCACTTGCTTCCTGACTGTGCACATGGATGTGTCATCAACTTTCGAGATAGTGGTCGACTTCAAATTCCGAGAAGTGAGAATGGTTACAACTGATGCAACGTGTGGCAACGATGCCAGCCTTTTTCTGGCCCGGCGTACGGCTCCGACATCGGTTGCATGTCTTTCGGATACAAGGCAAACATTAAGCTATGCAACTTCGAGCTTCTATAATGGTCTGAAAATGCAGTTCGGGAGCTTTTGTTAGGTTTCTTAAGCTGCGGGGTGTGAGTGTGTGTGTGTGTGTGTGTGTGTGTGTGGGGGGGGGGGGGGTAGCGGATTTAGTTGCGCTAGGTATGTAAGACAAAACTCGGCAAAATAGCGCATCCGGATCCGCGCCCCCGCGCCTTCGCACTGCGCCCCCCCGCTTATAACCGACGCTCTCGCAGCCACAACAAGCTCCCGCGCTCCCGTGCTCTCACTTCCTCATTGCTTTTTAGACTTAAAAGCCTTCCATATTAATGTTTGGTATGATACGTCGTCCAATGATACGTCATCCACCTCCGCAAGATACTCCTCGACCGCCCAAGCTTGGCGATCGAGTGTTTGCGACTCCACCTGCCGCTCCGTTGCAGCTAAGCAAGCGTCGAGCACTGCCAGTCACTCCCCGACCTTCCACTGCGGGACAGTATTTTTCCCCGCCTCGTTGGTTTTCGGAGGCTTGGAGGCCTTGGCGGGCGGAAGCTTCTTGCCGGCTTTCGTCTTGACGGCAGACTGTTGGACGCCGCTTGTGTCGCCGACTTGGGGGAAATCTCCGCCAGCGTCTTCGTCCTCACCCCCATCCGATGCTCCACCGGACACGTCAACGACGTCGTTGAATAGGAGTTGGGTTCGAGGGCCTACGCCCGAGGAGGGCGTCTAGCCCGGGGAGGCCGCCAGTGCAGGCCCGGCGGGAGTGGCGGGCGGCGCCTTATCTCTAGTCCCGCCACCGCCAACATCAGCACGCACGACTGCGGCTCCTCCTGGTTTAAGGCCGGGGCTAGCGTCCGCAGCCCTTCCCTCCATAGCGCGGGAGAGGTGGCAGCCACGAGAGATGGCCCGCCGTGGTATTTATTTGGCGGGGCCAGCGGCGAGGGCGATCGCGTGCACGAAATGTGCCCGCATTTTTCTTGACGCGGATTCCGGGGCCGAACTCATGTTTGCGGAGGCCACTTGAGTTCGGGCCTCAAACTCAAGTGCCGACCTCGAAAAACCGGCCACATGAGTTCAAAACGTCATTCTGAAATCAACTCAAGCTATTTACGACATCCGATTAGCGCACTTTACTTGAGTTCGGTACAGTTTTATCGCGGAATAACTCAACTCAAGTAATATCTGACAAGGGCCTTAGGAATTGGCTTTCGTCTCAATCCGGCTTTCAAGTGATGCAATGGCCTGCCAAAAGCCCTGACCTTAGTTGGATTGAAAACATGTGGGGTATTGTGTCGAGTAGATTACAAAAAAGATTGGACTTGTCCCCGCGCAATTTTGAGGCGGCCATACAACACGAGTGGGAAACAATTCCTTACTCTGCCCATTGCGCCGTGTTCAACTCCATCCCCAAACGGCTAAGGGAGTGCATAGCAAACGATGGAGGAACAACTCACTATTAGGGTAAATCTAGGGTTTCGGATAGGTTGGCATGCAAATCAGCACAATTTTGATAATTCGAGTTTCATCCAACACTCCTCCACAAAAGTCCGGACATGCATTATGTTAAGCATAAGCTAGTCAAGAACACGCTCCCCTCTCACCACGTCAAGCACGACGATACCCGAGTACCACCCAATTGTAGGAGAGCCGAGAAGCAAGCAGTAAGCCGCCATCCGGGGTGGTTAGACCTCAGCTTAAAGCGGGTGTTGTCGGTGGAGTTTGTCGAATTAAGCCCATAAACTTCCGAGAAATTGTCTGAACTGCACACGTCATTCTGAGCGCCACGCTTGGGCATTGCTCAAGCGCTCATACCAAGCTGCATACTTCTCTGTGTTCCACATAACCGTATTTTTGGGGGGTTTTTGGAGGGGGTTTGGAGGCGTGGGTGCCGTGTTCAATGCGCGAGGTTTGGTTTGCGGGTGTGTGAATAGAGCACGGAAGTTCACGCCGCTGGCACGGGTGATTTTTTGGAAAGCAGGCGAGCAAAAACGCACATGACGCAGGTTTGGATAAACACTGCACGCTGTAAACATGCGAGGGCGATTGGCTTAGGGGAGGGGCGAGGTCCAACTTGGCCGTTAGGGACGCATCACGTTGACGGTGGTGTTTGGAATGCTTGGGTATGTGCGTGTGCCAACCACACCCGCCCCACGCGTGGCACGCGTCGGGAATTGGGCTCGGAGGTCAATAGGAATGAAGAATTAGTAAACATATATCGACAAACCCCGCACAAATCGTCTCAGGAGGTGAGCCGACTTCGATGGGTGTTGCTTGGCACTGCGGCTCAGCGGTGCCGGAATAATTTGTAAATTAAAATAATTTATAAAAAATCGATTTGTGAGATTTCGAACTCCAGAGTAGGTGCGTTCGACGCGCATTGAAATGACGCGTCCAACGGTACATTTTATAAAAAGTTTTGACCATATGTCAGGAAGTTATGATCGCTTGAACATTGTTGCCGAAAGCGGCTTGCCCTTGGGTTGTGCGCATATCGGTGGTAAGTCTACATACGCGATTTCTTGCGTTTCCCCCACAGCGGCCTGCCCAACACCTCCTCCCTCCGTCGCCTATGCATAATATTTGCGCGACCGTCGCATCAGCGTTCATATTGCGGCGTTGTGCGCCCGTTACTCTTTTCGTCTACCAAGCACGGCGACTGTTTGAAAGAGCGTGCCGCACGGGTGCGGGCGCGACAACCCCAAGTACACATGCCCGGCAGTGTTCGAACTCGCCCCTCGCAGTTGTCGGTGCATTCCATTTTGCGCGCAAAAGCATTGCCTGGGATTTCAGGATATTTGTCAATAAAATCGACGCATGATTGCATTTTCTACTTGCGAGGGTGCGAAATCTTGTCCGGACTTTTGTGGAGGAGTGTAGATATTAGTATGATATATTATTTTCTATACCATAAAATATCATTTTCAACGCTGCCTACTCCGTTCTTTATGCAGTTACCAGGTATTAAACCAAGTCATTCTACTGACAGGCACTATGTCAACACATTGCTGCCGCAGTCGTGCCGCTGCCTCCGTTGTAGTAGCAGCATTCTTTCCCGCCACATTTACTACCGTACCAGTACTGCCCGCCGCTCGCCCCGCCCGGTTCCAAGCAGACGAATAAGCGCGCTCCCCAACCCGCGGGAGAACACTCTCCACACCCTTACTGACCTATTCTGACCCCTTTGTGCCGAGCCATACTGACGCGCCCAGTGATTTCAAACCGGTGCTGAGCAGGGCGAAAGAGTGCGAAAAGTTCTTTTACGCCGGACGAGATCGGCGCAGCGAGGCACACTCGCCCGCTCCTTCCCTCGTCGCACCCGCCAACGCAACCTAGCACTACCCACAGGCCTACGGCAGACGACAGCCTTCGTAAGACATAGCGCGGTACCGTCGGGTTCCGGTGACGGTGTGGGTTGGGTGCTTTAAGGCGAGGAGGACGCGCGTGGTTCCGGCGAGGGCGGGGCGGAGGGAATGCTGTGCTGAGTCGGGATGGCCGACGGCAACGACGAGGTGCCGGCGAGGGAAGCGGCAGTGCAGGTGAAGGAGGAGCACGACGAGCCCTGCGTAGGGCCGGGGTGGTTCTCGCCGCCGTCAGTGGATGTGAAGGCAGGTTTTTTTAGGAAAGAGTCGAAAGCGGCTGGTTTGAAGAACGAGGTCGCGGGGCGGAAGGGGGACGGTGGGAGTGAGGAGGGCGACGGGGGAGGGGGGCGGCGGGGTGGGGGCTCTGATGATGAGGAGACGGCCAGTGACGCCACCGTGAGCGAAGGTGAAGGAGATGGGGATGGAGGTGATCTGAGAGCTCGGCACACCGCAGCTCCATTTTACCTGCCAATCATTGTGCACCTATCCGTCATTATATGCAAAGGACAAGCGCAACCTTTCTATCACTTTAATGTTTACAAGTACCCAGTCTAATAGAGTAACGGTCGTAGTCTGCTGTTCAGGGGATCATTCAGGTGCGCGCAGGTATGTATGTGTGTGTGTGATTATGGGTGTGTGTGTGTGTGTGTGTGTGTGTGTGTGTGTGTGTGTGTGTGTGTGTGTGTGTGTGTGTGTGTGTGTGTGTGTGTGTGTGTGTGTGCGTGTGTGTGATTGTGGGTGGGTGAGTCTATGCCTGTGTAAGACTGCGTATGGGTGTGTGTATGTGTGTGTATGTGTGTACGTTTATGTGTGTGTGCGTGCGTGAGTGGGTGTGTGAGTGTGTGTGTGTGTGTGTGATTGTTTAAGTGGGTGGATGTGTATGTGTGTGACTGTATATATGTGTGTATGAGTGTGTGGGTGTGTGTTTTTGTGTGCGTGTGTGTGTGTGTGTGTGTGTGTGTGTGTGTGTGTTTCATTTCTATATGGTGCTCTTGCTTTTTCCCGCACCCACTTGCCCCCATGCACACGCCCGCTTTTGTTGTTTAGGCATGGAGGAGCTGCGGGACGTGGACTATGGGGACTTTTTACAGCAGAAGGCCAACGAGCTGCTGCAGCGGCTGCGTGAGTATAAGGCGATGCACGGCGACTGCAACGTGCCGCGGGAGTACCCGGAGGACCCCACGCTGGGCGCCTGGGTGCACGAGCAGCGCGAGCGTTACAAGCAGAGCACGCTGCCCAAGGAGCGAGTGGCGGCGTTGAGCGAAGCAGGCTTTGTGTGGGAGAGCCAGAATGACATCATTTGGCGTGAAAAGTATGCACGGTTAGTTGCTTACAGGGAGGAGAAGGGGGATTGTCAGGTGCCGGGCACATACTTGCCAGACCAGACGCTAGCGGTGTGGGTGAAGTATCAGCGGGACGCGAAGCGGCGAGGGCGGCTGAAGCCGTGGCAGATCGAGAAGTTGGAGGCACTAGGATTCCAGTGGGAGCTGACGCTTGAGAAGCAGTGGAACGATAAGTTTGAGAAGCTCAAGGTGTATCATCAGACGTACGGCGACTGCAACGTGCCCTACACATTTTCGGAGGACCCCGCGCTGGGGATGTGGGTCAAGTACCAGCGGGATGCAAAACGGCGGGGGCGCATCAACAAAAAGTACGCAGAGCAGCTGGAGGAGCTGGGCTTCCAGTGGGAGCCGACGCTGGACAAGCAGTGGAATGACAAGTTTGACAAGTTGGTAGCTTACAAAAAAGAATATGGAGACTGCAACGTACCCAGCACCTTTTCGGTGTGCCCCCCATGCCTCCCTGCCCCGTGTCAAACTCCCGAACGCCATGAAGCCTGTCTTGAAGGAGGCAGTGTTGCGCGCGCGTTTGTGTTTGTGTGCGTGTCGCGGTTTGTGTGTGTTTGAGTGTGTGTATGCCTACATTGTGTAGGACCAAGCGCTGGCGGGGTGGGTGGGCTACCAGCGGGAAAGGTTCAGGGCGGGCAAGCTGCTGGGGGAGCGGGTGAAGATGCTGGAGGCGATTGGGTTTCAGTTTGAGGCGGGTGGCGCGACGGGCCAGACCGGAAAGAGCACTGGGAACACCGGTGAGTAACGACCCGTTTTGCGTGGCCCCACACGTCGCCATGAGCTGTCTTGGAAGTGTGTGTGTGTGTGTTTGTATGTGTGTGTGTGTGTGTGTGTGTGTGTGTGTGTGTGTGTGTGTGTGTGTGGATATGTGTTTGTGCGTGTTTCCGTGAGTGAACGTGTGCGTGAATGCTCATAGTTGTATGTCTGTGCGCCTATGCATGTGTGTATTTGTGTGTGTATTTGTGTGTGTGTGTGTGTGTGTGTTTGTGTACGGTTATAAGTGTTTTTTGTCTATGTCTGATTGTAAACGTCACTATGTTTTTGTGTATTCATGGGAATTTATATGCATAGTTTATTGTTTCTTGTGTGGAGGAGTGGTGGGGGATATCAATCGCTATCGCTATGTATGCTTTCCTGTCTTATTGCATACTTACATGCGTTTGATATGTTTGTGTGTGAGACGGGGGGCACAAATGTATATGTCGTATGTGCATTTGTATTTATGTTGTGTTGGTGCTATTGTGGCTGTACAGATTTGCGCCTGTTCGGTTTTTCGTCCGCGAGCGCGCGCGTGTGTGTATGTGTGTTTATATGATTCCGAGCATGTTAAGGTCGTGTGTGTGTGTGTGTGTGTGTGTGTGTGTGTGTGTTGGTTCCTGTCCCCAAGATACTGATTGGTCGTCTCTTGTTGTGGGATTTGTGGTGTGTGGGTGGAGGTGCTTGTTTGATTTGGGTAAGTGGGAGGTTGAGCTAGACGTTCTTGCCTGTTTATGTCTGGGTAGGCGAGTATTAGAAAAGGGAATCGTCCATGGATGTGTATGTTGTATTGGCGTGCGTATGAATCTTTCTAACGGAAGTTTATGGGTCTAAGTGCATCCTAGTGTGCTTCACATGTGTGGGCGTTTGTTTGCATGATTATTTCGGTCGGGGGCTCGTATTTTTATATGTGTGCTCCTCATTCGTGCGCGGGTGTGCGTTGTGCGATTGTATGTTTCTGTCTCTTTCTCGCCTTCTCCTTCCCTGTGTGTGGGTGCGTGCATGCAACTGTATGTGTGGACGTGAATGAGTGTATGGGTCGATTTGGTTGTATATTGGAGTATGCTCATGCGTGGGTGGGCTATGGACTGCAGATGGGGACATCAATTTGGACAAGGATGGCGGGGAATATTGCGACTTCCTGAGCACCCAATGGCTTTCGTACTTTGAGAAGTTGAAGCAGTACAAGGCAAGCCTGTGCCGGACGTGCCATTTTTCATTTTCTTTCTACATCTCCACACACCCCACGCGACCCAGTGGTTGCTGACGCGCGCTGAATTGCTGCTGCCCGGAAGAAGATGTGGACTGGTGATGGGTGTGAAAGTATGATTGGTTGCTGTGCGTAGGATGAGCATGGGGACTGCGACGTGCCAAAGGACTGGCCCAATGACCCCGGGCTGGGGGCCTGGGTGAACGAGCAGCGGGAGCGGCGGAGGAAGGAGCAGTTGCCGGAAGACCGGGTGGTGAAGTTGACAGACGTGGGGTTTCAATGGAAGAACCCGGCGGACATCCTGTGGGACGAGCAGTTTGAGCGCCTGGTGGCCTATAAGAAGCAGTACGGCAACACAGCGGTGCCGCACAACTTCTCAGAGGACCAGAAGCTGGCCAATTGGGTGGCCTACCAGAAGGAACGCATCCGTAAAGGGAAGGTGCGGTTAATGCCCTCCCTCCTCTCCCTCCCCTTCTTCCCCGCTCGTTCCCCCCCACTCAATCCCCAGCTGTCCTATTACCATCTCTTCCCTGGGCTCCTCAATCTCGAAAGATACGCAGTCACGGGAGTGATGAGGTGGAGCCCTTACCACCACACGCACACGCACACGCACACGCACAAGCTTGTGCAAGTCTCTCTCCTTTTGTTCATACTACTAGAAATATTTCATGGGCTGGGACTTCTTCAAGGCCCTCCTCTCCTCTCCTCTCCTCTCTGCCACCCTGGTTTTCTTTACCTCACTCCTTCCCGCTTAGAGGCTGATGTTTTTTATTGCGCGCGTGATATGAAATGATCTGCGCCACCTTCCTATGCCTCCTTGTTCTCCTGCCTTGGAAACGTTGCCAATAGTAAAGATATCGACGTTGTAGCGCCCCCTCCCCTTACCCTGACCCCCCGCCCGCCTCCGTCTTGCTCGCACCCCCCACACAAGTGCAGATGGATGCTCTGAACACGCCCTCCTTCCTCCCTGCTCTTAAATTCTAAATGTTATTCCTCATTTCCGCATCACGAGAGTCATGCAGCAGCTGTGTTTGAAAATCTACCTTGTCCACGTGTGTTTTTTGCCTTTGTCTCTCACGGAAAAAACCGATCGAACAGAATTTATTACAAAACCCCGCCCCCACCCCCCCCCCCCCCCCCCCCCCCCCCCCCCCCCCCCAGATTGTATCCAGCTAGCCTTTCTGTGTGGCGATAATTTGATGAGAAGGAATTTGTGCTGCTGTTGATTCTGATTCTGTGTTGTTGGCACACTATCGATGAGCGCAGTTGCAACCGGACCGTCTGGAGCGGCTGAAGGAGCTCGGCTTTGAATGGGAGCCTCTGCTGGAGCGACAGTGGAACGAAAAGTTTGAGCGTCTGATCGCGTTCAAGGCCGCAAACGGGCATTGTAATGTGCCGAATATGTACCATGAAGACCCTCAGCTTGGAGCATGGGTACGCCCCCTCTCCCTCTCAGTCCCCCCCTCCTCTTCCTCTCGCCCTGACACACACACACACACACACACACACACACACACACACACACACACACAATCTCCCCGCCCCCACCCCCCCTCTCTCTCTCTATAGATATATATATCTCACACACTCTTATCGTTTTCGCTGTCTCTCCCTCTCTTCCTCTCACGCAAATACTCTCTCAAACACACAATATCTCCCTCCTCTCTTTTCGCGCTCTCTCAAACACACGCACTCTATCTTTCTCTCTCACTCTTTCTTTCACACACACACACGCACTCCCTCTCTTTCTACCTAACCCACTCAAAGCACACGCACTCCCTCTCTCTCTCAAACACGCACACACTCTCTCGCTCTCTCCCTCCCTCACACACACACTTTTACACACGCACACACTCTCTCTGACTCGCTCTCTATCTCTCGCGGGCGCGCTCTCTCTCTCTCTCTCTCTCTCACACACACACACATTCTGGACAGACGCGCACGCGCTCTCTCCTCTATCACGGGCCTCGCCTCAACCATGGTTAGCTGCAGCATGAGGGCGCGTTGATGCGGAGAGGAGAGGCCTTAGGCCTGTGTCGCACGTGTAGGTGAGCTACCAGCGCGAGCGGTGGCGTAAGGGGAAACTGACCAAGAGCAACTTGCGACGGCTGAACGAGATCGGGTTCAACTTTACTGGCGGAGGCGTGGGTGGGGGAGGCGGGGGCGCCGCGCACACTCCGCGCGCGTCCTGTGACATGGAGGGGGTATCCACGACGTCGGAGGGCGTGCCCAAGCGGAAGTCGATGGACGGGGGGTTCGCTGCTGGCGCTGGACAGTCCTCGTACGACGAGCCAGACAGCGACCAGGAGATGCCACACTCAAAGCGCAACAGGAGTAACAAGTATGGGAGCTACACGCAAGGGAACGGCAACCGGGCGAGTAAGGGTCCCGGGCAGGGGCAGCAGCAGCGGTATCAGGAGTGGCAGGCCGCGTCTGAGAGTGACACGGAGTCGGAGGAGATGGCACACAGGGAACGGGCGCGGAGGCAGCAGCAGGAGGTGGGCGCGCCTAGTGCACAGTCTATGGCAGCCACGCTGAAGCGGACCGCGCAGCAGCTGTCTTCATACGCAGACGAGGTATTAAAACCCCTTTCCTTCCCTCCACCCTCTACCCAAACATGCATGCCACACCTTGACCTGCTTACCAAACAGTGTTTCCCTCTGTTGTTGCTATTCTGCCTCGCTGGCTGTGTCGTTGCTCCGGTGCTTACTTTGCCGGATGACACCGCGTGCTCACACACGCTGCGCTGTGCCGCGCCAGATTGAATCCGTTCACTCCAAAAAGAGGCGCCTGAACGAGAAGCTGAAGAGTCTGCAGCGCAAGCACAGTCTGGTGGAGAAGCAGTACCAGACGTCCGTCCAGAAAGTGGTAATGCCCCCTCCTCCTCGCCCCCCCTTTCCCCTTCACCTCTCCTTCCCTTGCCAGCCCTTTCTATTCGACACAACAACCTGCGCCATGTCCTTCCCCGCATTGGGGCTGAGGAGTACCAACATGCGCGGCGGTGTGGCGTTGCAGATGGAGCAGGACGAGCAGATAAAGTACCTTCAGAAGCGGGAGGAGGTGATGACGTCGTCGATGTCGCGGACGGACCAGACGATAGAGAATTTGAAGAAAAAGTTGGTGGCGGCGGAGGGGGAAGCGATGAGGGCGAGGCAAGACGGAGGGCGGAAGTCGGAGGGGGGCGGCGGCAACGGCGGCGGCGGGCTGCTGTGCCAGGGCTGCTCCAAGCGGCCGCCCAACTGCGTGATGGTCCCATGCCTGCACCTCATGTATTGCAAGGAGTGCGTCAGCACAGCGCACGCCAAGGCAAAGATCTGCCCCGCGTGCTTCGCTCCCTGCGTCAGCGTCATGGAGGTCAATACCTCCCTCAGCTAGATAACTTTCTCACCTCCCATCCCCTCCTCCTCTAGTTGCGCATATGGAAGCGACACATGCGGGCAGTGCGCTGATGCTGTTGCCATATGAAGTAGAATGACACATTTGATGAACACGCCTTTTCACAGTTACACCGTTTCACGCACGCAACGCCCCTCCCCCATCTCACCGCATTGCACTCAGGATGGGGAAGCTGTATGTGGGTGGGTGGGGGGTCACTACTGCACAGGGGGGCGGGTTATGGGAAAGGGGGGAAGGCAACGGCAGCGCTTGTGGAACCGCGGTGAGGATGAGGGTTAGTGTGTTGCCATGGTTGTGGGGGGTTGTTGCGTTGTTCACGTCTCGGGCGCCTTCTCCAGCGGGTTATAGTTGAGCAGCTTCTCGATGAGGTCCACGTGCGTCATCACCATGCGCCGGCAGCAGTAGCGGTCCAGATTGAGCGCGTTCAGCGCCTCCCTGCATGCACCACCACCAACCCCACCCCGTCTTATCAGAGCCACAACATCGTCCCCACCCACATGCAAACCCGAAACATTGTTGTGAAGAATTGGGTGCACAATGAGCGGCACCAGGAACGTCATGCTGTGCTGTTGCCGCTGATTTTCTGAGCGTCACAGTATAGACGTTGGCAGAGGCCCTCGCCTGTGATGTAGCTGAAGTGTGATGAATGTATTCGTTTGAAAGTGGCAAAAATTGGGGAAAATGGGAAAAAGAGGGTTTGTTGCGCTGGGTAGCGCACTTCTCTGTGTACCCCGCCTTGAGCAGCTCCAAGTAGGTGTCCCACTTGTTCCCAATCACCTGCAAAAACAGGCCTAGCGTTCAGGCTCGGCGTATGTAGGCTACCATATACTTCGCCGTTGCTGTTAGCCGGCCTGGGAAGTTAGGGCTTTTAACCTGAAACCCTATGGCGCACCTTTCCGCACGTGAAGCAGCGCACGGGGATGATCATCCTGTCCCCACCCTCACCTCCTCGGCCCTTCTAGAGCTTCGCTGCTAAAGCGTCCAAAACTTCTCAGGCGCCAGTGACCAGGGGGTGGGGGTCGGGAGCACAAGCCCGGGATGTCCGAGTGCTGCTGCGAACGGTTGGCGACGAAATTTTGTTTGGAGCGGCGGCAGCAGCGGTCACTTTCAGAGAAAGTATGTCGAGGCCAGCGCTTTTCCGTCAGCTAGCTGTTCCAAGTACAGTGAGTTGGATTAACAGGCTACAATTCTGCAACCTTTCTGCTTTGCTGACAGCGAGAGTGCGTGTGCGGGTGTGGGGTGTCGTCGTCGTCAGCTTATTTGAGTTGAGGCTCTTCGCCGCCGCCGTCGAATGTCCTTCGTTCGCGCCTGCTGTCCGACCCCCGCCGACGAAGTATTCGTACCCGTACATGGTGCTGCGAAGACCAGCAGCATCGTGGTAGTCATATATACTGGTACGGATACGACAAGCACTTGGTTCAACATTTTTTTTTGCGCCCCATGGATATGGGACTGGCAGGTAACCCGCACCGCCACCCTCTACAGGCGGCGTTTTGCAAGCATGACTGAGAGCCGAAGTTCGAAACAAACCTCAAACTCATCATCGCTCATGCTCCCGGGTAGGTTGGTTCAACATAGCTTCCGGCAATATGAATAGAAAAAAACAGCAATTAAAAATAAATTAAGATATATAGAGGCAACATAAACACAGATTCCTTTTGCAGTCACAGAATTTGGTGCTCTCGGCGACCACGCCACGGCTTTCTTGACGGAGCTGGCCTAGCAGGCAGCCGCCTCTAATAAAGGGATGCAAGTGGGCAAGTTGTTGGCCTCATGGCGCCGAAAGATCTCTCTCGCCGTCATTGTTGCTCACGCGGACAACGTCTTGCGCGGGTTGTCCGCCGCCGCAGACGGTGTGGAGTCTTTTTCTTCCTCGGCTGGGATACCTTTTCATGCCACGGCGATCTTCACCCGCGCCATGGGCCGCAAGCGTCCCCGTGCTTCCTCGAGCGGCGCGTGAGGCGCCGCTTGTCGCCTCCACGTGTTGCCTAGGAGTTTCCTAAGTTTAATTTGCTCTGTTTGTGCACAATGTAGTGCTTCCTTTTGCCGTGCTTTGAATTCCGTGATCCTCTTGTCAGTCTTGCCCTTTTCTTTGCCCTCCCTTTATCCATGTCCGTGCTCATGTTGTTGTTTTTGTAATCCATTCTCTCCAAAATAAACACAAAGCAACTACACAGAAATCTACACTACACAAAATGCAGCTACACACAAAACGTAACTCAAACACAAAACATAATTAAAAATAAAACTTTTCATGCTTAATCGAATTTCAAAGTGAGCTGTAGAATCCACTAGAATCCACTAGCAAAGGGGGGGGGGGGGGGGGGGGGGGGGGGGGGGGGGGGGGGGGGGGGACAAACAAGGCTAAGCCCGTGGAAATGGAAGCCATTTAGGAAAGCAACCTCATGCAAGCCATCACGAAGATAGGAACCCAGCGTGCCGTGAAGAACCATATAAAGACGATGAATGAACGTGCGACACACATCACATCCCCTAGGAGGTAATGGAGAATATGTGGAACGCCGAACAAACTCCTTCATGCGGGCCTAGCTTTCATACCGCAAAAAGCGAGAGTCCGCCGCACCCAAGCTTGGAAAACGTCGAGCAACCACCAAAATGGCAAAACGATCAAACAACTCAGCCGCCACATCTAGGAGCCACTGAAACATGGAACATTTCAAATACAATTTTAATACAGTATGAGAAGAATATAGAATCCACCCGTTATTTTAAAAATAACACAAAGGAAGCAGTGGAAACCATCAACCAAAGCGGGGAAAAGCAAAGAAGGAAAGTACGCCTAAGCCCGTAGTAGAGCAAGAAAACAGGCAACAACATAAGCACAACGTTACGAAGATATGAAGAACCAATTAAGAGTGCCAGGAAGAGCCGCCGAAGGACGTTCACTGCATGAACTTCCTACGCACGTCGACCAGGAAGTGACGGAACGGGTCGGGGTAGCGGTCGGGGGTATACCGACGAACAAAGTCTTTCATTCCGGCGTATGCAAGATTTAGACCGCAAGCCACGAGTCGAAGAAGTATCCATGCCCGGGAAACGACGGGCAGTCACTAAGCATCATACATAACATAACCAACCGGTCAACAAGTTCACCCGCTATAGGAACCAACCGGGACCCATTCCCAAGAGCGACATGGCATTAGTTGTCTTTAAAACGACACTAAAACAAAACTATATATTTTTCTCATCCGTTTCGCCATGGAGGTTGATTAGCAAAAAACGCGCACCATGCTCAATTGCTCGATAATGGTAACATGTTTATAAGGCCTCAACTATCGACGGAACTCGGAGGCGGTCGGAGCGTGCTAATTGCCAATATAGACAGTATTGTGACCGACAACATGTACGATAGTCGTCGACTAGGGGTTTATATGCGTTCATGGTGGTGGTATGTGTTGCTGGGGTGGCGTGTATTTCCCTCTCCGTGGCTAGCTAGGGGTACCAATCATTTGCTTTGCTGTTCATGTTTGGCTTGATGCGCGCATTACGTTTTCATTGTAAAAATGCCATTAGCATGACAAGATAGTTTATTATGATAGAGGTGCTCGTCGACCTGAAGGTACATCTCATCTTTCGCGGATGGTGGCTAAGTTCATCAAAGAACCGGCCTTAGAAGGTACAGCTATACAATAAATAAGACCATGTATATAAATACGGAGTCTGGACGGAATTTATTACAAGACAGTAAAGCAACTCGTGATGAAAGGGCGGAATGAAAATGGATTACATAAGAAGAGCAGGATGAGCACGGAAAAAGGGCGGAGTGAAGGATTCCAACCTTTCATCTGAGGATAATCGTTTTAGTCCGATCCTGCTGCCCTAGCTCCACCGTCGCCTGACTCGCGGGTATGCAAGCAAGCATCACTTCAGCAGCTTCGTATCAACTGCCATCCACTACGGCCGTATCCCTTACCGCGCTGCCCACGACCCCCGCTCCCCTACTCCCAAGTATAACCGAGTGTAACCGAGCGACGTACCCCGGTACCGTCCAATGCCCGACCCAGTAAATGCCCGCGACGACTTGCCACCACCACCGACACGCCGCAAAGCGCAGCTGATGGACCTTGACGAACGCTGCCTGCTGCAAATCCTGAAAAACCTTGTACCTCTACCAGACCTCTTCCAGGTCGCTCTTGCCAACAAGGTACTGCACCCTCCTGACCTTCCTCCCTTCCTTCGTCGCGCCCCTTGAAATGTCACAATTCGCGATATAACAAATAAGATTACAAAACAATCCGACGAGAAAACGAGAAACGCTTCACCGACAAGACAACCTCTCTCACACATTCCCGCTTTAGATTGTAACTCACCAGACTGACAACCCCTCCTTCCCCCTGCGAATGGCCACAGCGGCTGAAGAGCCTGGCGACGGGACGGCGCCTGTTCCTCTACGTGACCCCGACAGACGCCGACCCCGCCTCACCTCGCCTCACCTCACCCACAACCACCACCATAAACACATCCCTCACCTCATCCACCCTGCACACACCCTCAAAGGCAGCCTTCTCCACAGAGTGTCAGCAGTTCCCGTCCCTGGAAGCTGCCGTGAATGCCAGCAGGTACAGTTGTGATGTCATGAATGGAATGAAGCAATGATGCATTGCGAATATACAGAGAGAAGGAGGTTTGTGTGACATAAGTGGGCTACAGCAGGATGTGTCAAGTGGTGCTCTGATGGGACGCTCCCCCAACCTTCCCCCCCCTTCTCTCCCCTGCTGTGGTGTTGCGCCTGTCAAGGCCGGGCGACACGGTGCTGCTGCGGTCGGGGAGGCACCACATTCCGCAGCCCATCTGTGTTCCGTGGCCGCTGCAGTTTTTGGGGGAGGGCGAGGATGCGGGGGAGACTGTGCTTGTGTCGCCTCGTAGCAACACGGGGACCTTCGATTTCAGGCAAGTGGCCTTCCCTCTGTGAAGTAATTTCTGAATGATAGGAATGGGGCTGTAGGCGAGGGTGGGCCAGGACGCTGCGGAGTTAGGGGTGTGACTCGTGTGCGCGCGCGCGCGCATGTGTGTGTGTGTGTGTGTGTGTGTGTGTGTGTGTGTGTGTGTGTGTGTGTGTGTGTGTGTGCGCGTATGTGAGAGGGTGCGTGCGCGCGCGCGCGTGTGTGTGTGTGTGTGTGTGAGTGCGTGTGATTGTGCTTGTGGGGGCGTAGACGTGAGTGTGCGTTAATCCTGATGGCACGCTGTTGCCGTGCGCGTGCGCGCGCGCGCGTGTGTGTGTGTGTGTGTGTGTGTGTGTGTGTGTGTGTAATGTGTGTATTTACGTGAGTGAGTGAGTGAGGAGTGTGTATTTGTGTGTGTTATGTGTTATGAGTGTATGTCCCGACGAGGAAAGACATACTGCGTCGATGCGAGGCTGACAGTGAGGAGGTTGGAGTGAGCTGTATGCGTATGATACTGAGAGTGAGAGGCAGTATTCACGCAATTGCTAGTGGGTGCAATGGGAGGGGGGAGGGCAACTGAGGGCCCCACTGCGGTGCCTACATGGTGTAGGGCCTCCGGGAAGCTGAAAAATCTGACGGTCCATGCGCAGCAGCACCCGTGCGTCGTGCATAGAAGGTGGGCGCCTAAAACAAAAGCCAATCCATAAAATGGTGCAGTCATATGTGACTCAACTTGATATCGCGTCATCTCATGGGGTGTGATGGGATATGTCTGTGTGAATGAATTAGTATGAATTAGTGAATGAATGTGTTTGTGTATGGGCGAGTGAATGTGTGTGTATGTGTGTAACGGTGCGTATATTTGTGAGTGTGTGTGAGCGATTGGGTGTGTGTGTGTGAGAGAGAGAGTGTGTGGACCTGTGTGCGTGAGATTGGGTGTGTGTGCGTGTGTGTGGATGTGTGTGTGTGTGTGTGTGTGTGCGTGCGATTGGGTGTGTGGATGCGTGTGTGTGTGTGTGTGGCAAAAATATTTATTCAAATCTTAACGTGTAGCGTCCTTTGTTGTCAATAAACGCCGCGCAGGGGGGCGCTGGGTGTGGTGCGGTGCCAACTGCTGTGCGACGTGGACCGCGGGCTGGAGCACACGGTGCAGCCGGTGGTGACGATCGCGCACGGAAGTGCGGTCGTCGAAGAGGGATCGACCTGCCATCCCCGGCAGCCCGTTGTGCGGGGCCCTGGGAGAGTGTCGGTGGAGGAGACGCACATTCTGGTGCGAGGGCAGACGGGCGGCCGCTGATATCGGGCAAACCCTGAAATCTGAATATGCTAGCCTTAATACCCCTTACCCCCCACAACCACGTACACAAATGAAAGGCAAACAGTTCACACACACACACACACACACACACACACACACACACACACACACACACACACAGGCATGCGTGCACCTTCTCTATCATTCATGATTAAATCCTTCTCACACACCTACGAGCTCACATTCGCATATACACTCAGTCGCATACGCACACACTCACTCTCTTTCTCTCGCACATACACTCACACGGACGCGCAAGAATGCGCACATATACTTACATGGGCACATGCATCCGCCCACACACTTTTACTGTATCCCACACACACAGACCCTTTTTTCCACACACACAAACACGCACGCACGCACACACACGCACACGCGCGTACTCACACACATGCAATGCATAGTGACCCACGCGAGCGCGTTAATCTCCCCCATATTTGAATACGTTTCGGGGCTTGTGGTATACCTGGATGGTCATGAAGATTTCTTGGCTCAGCTTTTTAATGCATGTATGTGATTGTTTGTGGCTCTTCGATTGCGCGAGTTACCAGGACTATTTGTGTCTGTTTTATGTTTTGTTACCTCGTGCAGTAGCATTGAGTTTAGTTGTGTCTGTGGATATCAAAACGTTTTGTGTGTCTTTACATGTGTGTGTGTGTGTGTGTGTGTGTGTGTGTGTGTGTGTGTGTGTGTGTGTGTGTGTGTGTGTGACTTTGGCGGTGTGCCTCTGTGTGTTGTGTCACCGATCAGATGAAAGGCGATGCTGTGAAGTGTGCGGGCTCTGGGAGTCTGCAGGCGGTGCGGGTGGTGTATCAATCCAGGGCGCCGCTCTTTTGGTTTGTTGTCGACTCCTCTCACTCGGGTACCACCCCACACTACACTACACCACGCCACTGACCCGGTTCCTCACCCACTGGCTTCCCATTCGCGCGGACCTCACACCATCTCCGACGCTCTGTACAGGCGGTGGCTTTTCGGACGACTGCGACGCAGTTACGGCGGCGGGATGGACGCGAAGCAGCGAACATATAAACTAAATGGCTCAACCACAGACGACGCGCCTCGGCCGTGAACAGGATTTACGAAAAAGCTGTAGGCCAATCATATTAAGCGCAACACAGCCTACTATATTTACTTTCGATTTATTTAAAATGAGTTACGTGAGGAAGAGAAGACGCGCGTCGAGCCGCCGGCCTTTTTCCAAATCCGGAGTCGACACTTTTTTTAGGTGCCGCCGCCTTCTGTCTTCACATGTCGCGTCGCGAACTTTCACGTGGATTCGAGTAAGCCACAGCCCTCGCTTGTGGCGTTCTACACTGAGGATGGAGGTACGGTAGGTTGGTCGAGTCGAAATACCGGTGGGTGACGGCTGTGATACGAGTTCACGATTTGTCTGGAGACTTGAGGGTCGAGTTGACGCCCTGTACCCCCGACGCCCTCAGGCGCAGCACCAGCTCCTCGAACGGAACCTCCATGATATACTCAACCTCGTCCATGTATCGCCGTTCGTCTAGGTTGAGCAGGTCGTTTAGCGCCGCCTTTACGCCCCGCAGTCGGATGGCCGCTTTATCATACGCGCCCGCCGCTTGCTCGATATCGGAAAAGTGACCCAAGTAAACCTCGGCGTCCTTGTTCCATATCCTCGCCCGCCAGTATCCCTGGTTCCGGTAAACGCCCTTGTATTGCCTCCGCGGCTCCTCGCCCCCCTTCTTCTTAGGGTCCTTCTTAGGGGCCATCCTCGCCTGACCTTCTTCACTTTAGCGATTCACCCTGTCGACTGTTCGACCTCGTCGTATCGGGTTTAGGGTTTTAACCCTGACCAGAAAGGCAGTGCCTCGTCTTGCGTTGCCCGGCCTCTTGTAAGAGTGTGAGCCACCTGTCGTCTCTAAGCGCAAAGCCCAGTCAAGCTCCCACGTCGCGACAGGTGTACCCGACGAGTATCGTGTTAAGTTCCTGTCTTGATGGTTTTTTCCAGTGCAGTCCAGACGCAGAGAGGGCCTTCTAGGCGCAACGGGGTGAGGTGCAGAAGTGCAGTCGGATGATGGCTGTACTATTTCGCGGCTCGGTGGGCGATACCCGTCCGTCGCTCAGCTGCGACCATAGACTCTGATGACCCGGACACGAGTTCGCCAATGCGGCTATTTAATCGTGTCTGCTGTCACTTGGCAGACGGGGGTGTACCTGCACGACCCTTTGATATGGTCTCGACCGGGAAATTGGCCATGTCCACCGGAGGTTCGGTTCAGAGGAAGTGATGGGGCATGTGGCGCAAATATCTTGAGATGAGCCCGCGCAAGTTTCGCTGCGGAAGAGATAAACTGGATTTATTACAAATTTTGGAGGCTGTGAATGAAAACGCGCAGGACAAATTGTCGTTGGACTAATAAACAAAACAACCGGAAAAAAGCAGAGGAAAAGATGGGGCATGAAGATAAAATGGATGATTGGGTTTAGGGTTTTCTACCACCGTGTTCCCATCGGGTTTAGGGGACAAGGTTTACTATGCCGTGCATTGTGTAGCCCTTCCAATAAATTGCTATGTCCTATATTTTCGTTACCCTCCCTCTTGTCCTACCGCTTATTAGTTTTTTCGGTTTGAACATGCACAAACGTAGGAAGACGAAATGGCAAGGAAGACAATTGAGTTTGCGATGAAGAGGTATGGATGCATATACCGAATTGGCGGCAGATGCAAAACATGAACGGAGAAAAATAAAAATAGTAGAACGAATAAACAAATGCACGCGCGCGAGGGTCAAAAGTTGTGGCGACTCCCACTTGCCGAGACTCCTAACAAGAAATACCAAAGTGGCAAAGAAGCTTGCCCGATTGCATTACATTGGATGCCTTTCATGCATGTGAATATATTTAGAAGCAAGTTTTATGTATATATGTAGGGCAAGCTCAGAATAGCGATTTTATGGAATTTGTTGGTGTGGTTGAGGGACGTTTTGCAATACTCTTGCTTGATAAAACTAGTACTTGGCATTCGTGTTATTCCCTCAAAAAGAGTTTATGCATGTTGGCACTTTTTGGGCATGGTAGCGCCGTTATTATATACATGACATGATGACAATGGTTGCGCACGACGTCACACCGACAACATTTTTTGTGGAATGTTTAACAATGCCTTGGAAAGTACTTCCACTACCTCTACCTCAGTAACCATGCATGCTCTCCGTTAACACGATTTGCTTCGTCCGCGGCATTGGTTGGATGCGCCACCCTCGCCACCAAATCAATCCCACGCACTTGGGGTTGTTTGAGGCGTCACTTTTATTCATAAATAGCGCTAAACACGATGCGTCTCGTTTGGTTATGTCATCCCCATGTCTACTAATGCCATATATAGGTATTGTCCTATCTATGATATTATGAACATATTGTTTCAATATCATTTATTCATGCTATCCATCCCAACTCTCATGTTCCTAGTTTTCTTCCGCCCGAAGTACTTAATGGCCTATTGGTGCCGAAAGATGTATCTCGCCGTGCAAGTCGCTCACGCGGACAACGTTAACAACAACGGGTTGTCTGCCGCCGCGGATGGTATGGAGGCCGCTATTTCCCATGATGGGATGTTTGTGCTTGTCATGGCTTTCTTCACCCGCACCATATATGAGCAGCAAGCGTCTTCGCATCTCTCCCCTCGGCTTGTTACTATTTCGCCCATGCGTGGCCCGTTCTGATGTTACACCGCGTTTGGTTTGCTAAGTTTGCGCATTTTGTTGCCCTTCCATTTGAGATATCTTCGATTTCGATACCCTCTTGTCACTCTTTCCCTCTTGCTAGGATTTTTTCTTTTCTCATGTCCCCGTATGTGTGGCCCTACCTACAATTTAGCATTTCCTAATAATGAATTGATAAATTGTCGCCCCATTGACATTTATGAATTATTTCAATTGCAGGATAAGGAACATGATAAGGAACACAATCCCCCGTCTACCGATGTCGCTCTATGCCGTGCTGAGAAGACCAAGTGCAAGAAGTACTACTCGGAGGGGGTGAGGAGTCGCCCCGACATCCGCTTCATTCCCTTTTTGGTCACTGAATTTGGTGCTCTCGGCGGCCATGCCACGGCCTTTTCTATAGATTTAGCAAGACAGGCACCCGCCTCTAAAGGGATGCACGTGGGCAAGTTGTTGGCCTCCTGGGGCCGAAAGGTTTCGGTCTTCGCCCATGTCGCTCACGCGAAAAACTTCTTGCGCGGGTTGTCCACCGCCGCGGACGATATGGAGGCCGCTTCTTCCTCGGCTAGGATGTCTTCTCCTGCCACCGACGGCGTTCTTCACCCGCGCCATGGGCCACATTGTCCCCGTGCTTCCTCGCGCAGCGCATTAGTCGCCGCTTGTCACCTCCACGTGTTGTGTTTTTCAGCGTTGTGTGGGAGTTTCCTATGTTTTCTTATGTTTCATGAGCTAGATTTGTGCACCATGTAGAGTTTCCCTTTGCCGTGCCTTGGACTCCATTACCCTCTTGTCACTCTTGCTCTCTTGGTCCCCCCCCCCTTTCCCCTTTTTCCATCTCCACTTCCTATAGTGCGTCATGTAATCGGATGATAAGGAGCATGCTACTACAAGTTTGGTTTTTAAGGCTTGTACCTTTTGGTTGTCATCGTCTCCTCGCTGTCCTTACGTGCAGTGCTGCTGCGCTAGTCATGTGAAAAGATAGATAGTTTCTTTACTGTTGATTATGCTAAAAGTGTGCGTTTTTGTCACGTTTTTATTTTGTGTATCAAATTAGAATCCAGTAAAATAACGCCAGCAGCCGTTAACTCGGTGATTGTTGTAAACAATTTTCAATTATCACAGCCAGCAAAGGTTTGAATTCGATATTATTTCGCTATATATGAATTAGCACCACCGACTCGGTCTCATTGTGTCATCAGCTCGAGTCGCAGACCGTTTCCAGTAGGTTCACACCTGTGGGCACGATGGCGGGAGTGCAGGCCTCTGGGGGCTGGCACATCCTGGGCGCAGGTGCGATGGGGCAATTGTTCGCACATAGCCTACGCCGTATTGGTGTTGACGTCACTCTGGTGCTGCGGTCTACGGAGGCGGTACGTCACTTCGAGGACGCCGACAGGGCGATCACTTTAATTCGACGGAGCAGAGTGCCTGCCCCAGGCGCAGAGAACAACGATAAGTCGCATTCAGAGGCTTTCACGACACCATCGGTGCGAACGTTACGTTTCCCCGAAATGAACCGATAGCATGCAGTCACGAGTGGCTTGCCGTTACTTTTTTGTTGGCTCCCGTGAGGTGACTATGCTGACGTTGCATTCCAGGTTTCGAGGGGGTATCGAGCCGAGGTTACAGGGTCGGAGAGCGGGGACACGATACAAAATCTGATAGTCACTCTGAAGGCGCACCAGACGGTCGGAGCCCTACGCCAGCTCCATCCCAGGCTGTGCGCCACCACAAATGTGTTCCTGCTTCAGAATGGCTTGGGTGTTTATGACGCCCTGTGCGATGACGTTTTTAAGAACTGTGATCCGTGGCGGCCGAGGTTTTTTATGGGCGTCACGACGCACGGCTGCACACGAACCCCAGCTGCCCCCTTCACGGTGCGCCACAACACGGTTCCAGGGGAGGGCGAAGTTCACATCGGTTTCGCGTCCAGCGAACAGGAGCAAACCGTGGGAGGCTCAGATACAGTGGCGAACTCGCTTAGCGTGCTGAAAAAGCTGTCGGATTTGAACGTATCGACGATCTCGAACGTCGAGCTACTCGCCAAACAGGAAACCAAACTGGTGGTCAATTGCTGCATCAACCCTATCGCGACGCTGTTGGGCTGTCGAAACGGAGAGCTACTGGAGTCAGATTATGCCAAATTTCTAATGAAGGAGGTGTGTCGAGAGTGTGTGGCGGTGCTGAACAGCTCTCTCGGCCGGCCCCGCTCCGCCACTGCTCTCGAAGTCGAGGCGTCACTCAGCGGTGTGCATCAGGTCGCGAGGCAGACGGCCAGTAACACGTGCTCCATGCTGCAGGACATGCAGGCGGGAAGGGAAACCGAGGTAGATTTTCTTAACGGCTACATCGTGAATCGCGCGGCGGAAACTAGTGTTGTGCAGACGCCGGTGAACCTGACGCTCCTTCGCCTCGTCAAAGCCAAGACGGCGATGTTGGCTTTCGCAGCATCAAATTAACCTCGCAACCACAAGCAGAAATTTGAAAACGGCGGCGGGTCTAGTATGAAGAATGAACGCGCTGAGGCTTAATCAGCTTTCGAACACATGACAACATACGTCCGTAACTTTCGCGAACTGATCGGAAGCTGTCGACGGTATAAATAGTATAAGTAATTAGAAGCTTGTTTTAGTAACTCCGTCTCAACGACACCTTCGACCGAGACTTCGAAGGACCTTTCAACAGACGGCTACATTTGTGAGCCATGTGGTGATGCAGGATGCTGTGAAGAGGGTGTTCATGGGTATTCGCATTTTAAAAGGACACCTTTGACCTAAAATACACGTCTGTCACATTATTTTCGACCCTTTGCCGTCAGATTCTTGTTTGCGTCCAAGAACAGAATACTCCTTCGCTTGAACGTGGCTGGAAAAAAGTGGGACCCCTGTTACCTACACATTCATAGCAAAGACCAGGACGCAACTGCGCGCCTGTCACCCCTCACACCCACCCAATCTCATCTTACCTTCCCACTGAATTATTCAATACAATACTCCCCCCTACCACAGTTATTCGTCTGCGAGGCGACGCCGTGGGAGGATCTCTTTCTCTCTCTCAGCGACCCGAGGCGCGCTCTGCCATCGTCAGCAGCGTCCTTCGCAAATTATTCATGTCTTGCTTGCGGTTGACACGCAGCGTGGCGCGTCCAGAGGCCGTCTCTGAGGCCGACTTGAGCTGCAGGTAGTGCGGCGCGGCATTGGCGAGCGTCTCCAACATCTGCAGCACCTCCTCCCGCGACGTTGGCCCCCGTCGAGACGCCGTCACCAACAGCTTGGTCACCGCCTCCTCCCGCCCCATCGCACACGGCCCGCTGGAGCCGAACAGCGCCTGCAGCATGTCAAACGTGCGAGGAAGCGCCTGCGTTGCTTTCCGCTCCGCAGCCTTCACCTTATCCCCCACCACATCCCTCGCCGCGTCCTCCGCCTCCATCGCATCCAAAAGCTCCAGCGTCTCATCCGACAAACCCATCGTGTCACGCTCCACCTCCACCACCTCCGCCTTCTTCACATCCGACGTAGGTACCAAGCACATTCCCACCCGCTCGCACTCCTCCTCAGACGTATCATCCTCACTGCTGCTGCTGCTGCTATCACTGCTGCTGCTACTACTGCTCTGCCCCTCCCCAACCTCAATCAGAGTAGCCGCAGCGTCATGCTCTTCCGGCAGCACGGGCCGGATCACCTCCCCCGCCACACTGTCGCCCTCGTCGTCGCTGTCCTCGCTGTCAGTGTCGGAGATCAGCCGGCGCGCCTTCCGCGGCGGAATGAGGTACTCGACCACTCCGCCAAAGGTGACGCGCCGATTGTGAGACGCCACACGCAGCTTTCCGCCGTTCTCCGCCACCACAACTTATGCAACAGAGCAGCCACCCCGTATTAGTACACTTATACGCACCCTCACACACCCTCACACACACACACAGTAACAGCAGCGTCAACATTCTTTGACTCACATACACACACGTATTTGCTTACCGACATAGAAATAATCCCCATATCACTCCACCAGCATACCCTCACCAACAACACTCAAGTTGCAATACACAGCTTAGATTTATCACACATTTTCCGTCATACACTAAAAACTTCACTCACTTGCTAGCCAACAAACTCTCCACTCCTACACACACTTGCAGCTCCGTTTCTTTCCCTCCCCCTCTTTCTCTCTCTCTTCCACACGCACACAAAAACACGATAATGGGGAATATACGCAAGCTCAAACTCGCAGCGCGACTCGAACCTGGTACAGAGGAGACGGTCCGAAGGATGGGCGCTCCTGCTTTGACCTCCACCGTGGGCTGGTTGCTCCCTAACTTCACAAAGTCCATGTCGCTGCTGACGTGACTGCTCAGCGGGGGGAGGGGGGCGAGCTCGAGGTCAGGGACCGCTTCGCCATCAGCAGTCCCACTCTCCGCGCGGAAAGACGCAGCCGCAGCGTGCAGAGCCGCGCGCAGCTTCTTCACAGACGCCTTCATCGCGCCGGAGGCCATCGCGGGGGAGTGGCGACGCATCACAGGGGCGCCATCCGGCACGCTCGCCGCCGGCCCCAACGCAAGCTTCAGCGTGCGCCCGTCTGGTTGCCATGCAGCCCGAATCTTCTGTCGCGGCGTGGAGCTCTGCACCCAGCTCCACTCCACTCCCTCGGGAAAGACGTGCTTGATCATTTGGAGGTGCGAAATCTGCGAGGACGCCCAACATAGACACACACGAGTTTCAAACAGCACACTCTAAACATCTCTCCCACTCAGCATATCACACAATGGCTATACAGATGCCCCATCCTCCTCCATCCTACCCCGTGTCCCCTCACCTGAATAGAGAAGCCGCACTGATTTTCGCCCGCTTTCTTCAGGCGCTCGATTGTGCAGCACGTCTGTCTCGACATCAAGATGGCTTGCGCAATGAGAAGCGCATCTGGATAGAGGGTTCAAAAGGGAAGCAGGGGTGGCACAGCAGTACACAAAACCACCCTCAGCCACAATGACGTGATCTCTCATCACCCACGCACTCTTGTGAAAGCACTCAAGACAGCATGCTTTGTGCTTCACACGCACCGTAGATGTCCACCAGCTTCTTATACTTCTCAGGAAGGGCAGCCGTAGCGTCAATATGCGCTTCAGCTGTGTGCCCCTTGCCTCCCTTCAGCGCCTCCCCCTCCCGCTGCCTATCTCGTAGAGCATCCTCGCAAGCGCCGTAGTCGCCCCCCACTGACCCCCTACGTTGCTTCTCCTCACACCCACCGGCGTGACTCTCCAGTGCGCTGCTGCTCCCAGGCGCACAGCGAGGCGCCTTGAGGGGCCGGTTACCCAGGTCCAGGCACAGCGCGACCCTTTCATTGGCGAAGTATGTCCTCTTACGGTCATTCACTGCGCAGCAAAGCGAATAGAATAAGAAAGTCTCAAAGCACCGCTTAGCACCGCCGAGGAATTCATACGCCACCCTCGACTCGGCAGAACGCACAATTCGCGCATCGACACATGTACACACGCAGGAGATTGCGAGATGAGAGGGGGCTTACAGGTGGAGGTGGCGTCCAGTAGCGCGGCGCTCGCTTTGAGGCCCGACAGTCCCGTTGTACACTTTGTCTGTTTAAACGCTTTCGAAAGGCTGCCCGCTACAGGGTTCGCTGTCTGAAGCTCCGCCATCAAGTACCCAACCCACTGCCCTCTGGCCTCGCAACCTTTTTCGTTCCCTGCGATGGTTTCACGTCGGGAGTTGCGCGTAAGTTAACTGGTCGGTGCTGTGCGGCCGCTCGAGTTGTCGTTTACGGGATGGCAGGTGGGATGGTCAAAACGCGCCGTTTGGTGCGCGAAGAGACAGTGCCGAGTATATAACGCTATATATACGCCACACGCTGTGTTGGGAGAGCGCGAGGTGTAAAAGTTAGCGAACCGTGACGGGAGGGTGGTAGGATCTACGGCGAGACCCGCGAGGCAAGGCGTTCTATTATCCGAAGGCGTTTTCGTTTTCTTTTTTGAATTCTTATCAGTCGCAGTCACCCGTCAAGCACAGCTATCCCAGCGGTGCAGAGCGAGTCCCTGCAGGACCAATGTAAAACGACCGCCGCATCGTCAGTGCACAGATAAGAGAATATAGTCAAGCTAAGGGGCGGTAGCTGAAGCGTGCGTTGAGCGTGACGAGAAACGAGGCACGGTACGGGACCTTTAATTAGTTGCTCCGGGGATTGGGTTTGGTTGGGTTTCGACTTTCGAGCGAGCGGGTGTGGAATTCAAAAATAAAGGCGTTGGTAAAAGGAGCGCGAGATTGCGCAGTTTGCCTTTATCTGGCTATCAGAAACTGAAAGCAGATATGTGCGCTCTACGTGAGCCAAGGCAGCCTCCTGCCCACCCTCGATATAGCAAAGCCCTAGCCGGCCGCGTGTCCGGGGAGCGCGGTTTGCCCCACCTGCGCGACCGCAGCCCTCGTAGCACCCAGCACCACTTCACACCTGACCGCCTGCTTTGCCTCACGCCGACGCCAAGACTCACCGCGACCCGTTTTCTCTCTCCGTTTTCTATGGCTGGAAGTGGTTTAAGGAAAAGTTAAGCAGCCGTGCCGATAGTGTGCGACACAGCGTTACAGTATTCTGCCCTGTCTACCGGCCGAGCGGTGGCGCGTGCTTCGTAGGCGGCTGGGGTGACTCCGCGCCGGGCAACGCCCTACAGGCAGCGCTTGCGGTACCTGTATCATCCGCGCTGTTGATGCCAGCCAGCATCATGTCCCTAATTTCCACCGGCCTATACAAACAAGTACCATCGCAACCTACAGGTCGCGCTACGTGGATCGTATCGTACACCCGGCCCATCTACTCTCTAGAGTACAGTGGCGATATGTATGGTCCGCCGGTCAGTGCGGTCCACAGGTAATGTGGGAGGTGATGGGCTTGTCGCTTGATTTCAAACGCTCGCGAGATCGATAAGATGGTTCGAATACAGTGTGTCAGTGTTTCTCGATGAAAAAAACCCTACAGCAAGAAAAATATACAGCGGAGGCCACTCCAGCCAGGTACCTGTAGTGGAAAATTTGAAAAGAGGACGAAAGGACGTAATCCTTATTTTAATTTTTAGAATATTTTTACGTGACAGGCTGACAGCGCTGCGAGCCGCTAGGGGCCGCAGCTACTCACCCCTCCACAAACACCTCTCTCAAAATCCTAGTCACCTCTACACCACCAACCCATACCATTAATAGGGCCGAACTTTAAGCCATAGACCTCGGACTCAAACTAGGCGATCATGCCCTCCTTTAAGATAGCGCTTGCCCGCCCCTCCGCCTCATCCTTAAATTAAGTACATCCGTAGTCCCCACACCATGCAACAACGCCCCCACAGAGAAATACTCTCCTTTATCTTTACAATCCCTCCAACCTGCCCCACGGCCGGATTGACCACACACATCGACAAAATAAAACCACACAACAACTATATGGGTAATGACATAGCTGACCACTTTGCAAACACGGTCGTAGACGGCAAGCCCCGTGATGCAATATACTACAAAGGTGCCCACACACATTTAGGACAATGGACTTAGCCGTACACCACTCAACTTGACGAGCCTGACCCTCTTAACACCCGACCCCACAATCAAAATATATGCACGAAAATATGGACGCCAAGATCTCCCGTTCGGCCCGTCCGATATGTTTTTTCGCCTACAAATACTCCTAAATACAGCCTTACTTTGAGGGGTGGGGGCTGTACTACGGCAGCGTTTGATGGCGAGGAGTGTACGCCCGGATCAGCGGTGGGAGGCGGGTGTTGGAGCTGGTGGTGGCCAGCCGGGAAGCAACGCCATGAAAGGGCGCTCGCTAGCCGTCGACCAGCCCTATGCCAGTCGAACCTTGCCGAGGGGTGAGGTAAGACATGGCACAGGCCGGTGGCTAGTCGCAGACGGAGGAGCGGCTATGTGAGGCGGCGGCGATCCTCATGATCAGCCGCCGCCGGAAAGCCATGTACGGAGGGCTTTTTTCGGATACTAAAAAAAAAATGTCCGTACCCGGCGTCGAGCTAGTTGGGGAGCAGCACCATGGTAGGGCGCTCACTCGCGAGCCGCTACGTCGTCCAACGTCATCTCCCGGGGGGAGGAGTTAGCTGGGACGGCAAGGAGGACGGTCGCGACGGGAGGAGCGACACGATCTGGCGGCGGCGACCCTTTGGGTCAGCGCCGCCGGAAAACCCGGCACGGAGGGTTTTGCTTAATTCCGGGCGCCCGCGGCCCGCCGGATCCGGCTACGGTGACCTGCCCCCCCCTCTTCGACACCCACTACCCCGAC
Organism: Tetraselmis chui; assembly: GCA_026401115.1. Classification (NCBI taxonomy): domain Eukaryota; kingdom Viridiplantae; phylum Chlorophyta; class Chlorodendrophyceae; order Chlorodendrales; family Chlorodendraceae; genus Tetraselmis; species Tetraselmis chui. The sequence goes on from JAPMLY010000998.1 coordinate 39,675, forward strand.
AGACCTTCATAATCCTAGGATTCCTTGAGCGTGGGCCCGGGTGAGCGCGGAGGCCCCCGCTAAAGAAAAGGCTGCTCGGTGGACGAGCGATCAGAGGGGGGAGGGTACGGCCACATGCCGGCAAACCGACAGGTACCCGGGTACCAGTCAGAGAAAAAACCAGGGAAATGAGCGGGGAAAATTCAGGCGCGGAGGCATGAGCGCTAGTTTTTTCTATGTCTGTGTGTCTCGGTCCCCCCCACCTGCCCTCGAGGTGATGGAGGACCTCGACAAGGAGGGCCGCCGCGTCGGTGGACGCGGCAAGACCTTGGGGCGGGGTTTACGGGATGGAGCGGCGGGATCGACGAGCGACCGTGCGGAGGGGTTTTTTGCCAGCCTTTCCCCTCCTACCTTCCGCAAGCCCGAAGTCACGCGGGAGCTAGATTAGGCTGGCCCGTCGTCCCTCCCGAACGCCGACCGGCCTAGGCCGGTCGACACCCCGGTTCGGTGGGAGCGGGCCGTGCATCGTGAAGGTTGAGCAGTAGTTTAGTTTTGCATTTCTCGACAAGTGGATTTATTTTTAGATATGTTTTTTTGATTACAAAATTATTACGCTGTTACTGCTTAGGCGGGGGGACTGTGGCAATTACTGCGGTTGCTTACAGTTTTAGAACTCCCGAGGAACGTCGACACACATTGAAGATAGGTGTGTCGATAAGAAATGTACCTGGTCGGAGAGACCCGGGCCCAACTTGCTAATAAGTCATGTATGGCGAAGTAGAGTGGCCCGTGAGACAGCAGTCGGTCCAGTTTGCCGGCACTTGTTGTAAACAATTTCAATTTCAATTTTACCTTAGTATAATTGAACCCCTATATATGACTGTTGAACTTGGTATGCACGGTTCGATAGGGAAGATACTGTAACGTGATGGTTACAGGTACGCTACACGACCAGCCTTGGGTGGCGGCTGGTGTCGAGACAAGAGTGTGTTTCAGCTGTCGCTGTCAGCTGTCTGTACGCTAGTTTGTGATATCGCGCTCAGACACTCTAGGTGATGTCCTGTACATAAGGACTTCTATCAGAGCATACATTAGCTCTCTGTAACTAATCTGCATTAGGAATTACTTACAACACTCCCCCTCAAGATAGCTAAGGTGTGTCTTGTGACCAGATGGAAGTGATTACAGAATTCCTTCTACAAAGTGTGTCGTTGCATGGGTCCAGATGTCCCCAGAATGGCGCTCCTGTGTTTCACGAGTGCAGGTCCAGGTAGTGGCTTGGTCAGCATGTCAGCGACCATGTCACCGGTGGGTAGGTACCGTAGTTTGACGGTCCCCAGCTGTACGTGGTCCTTCACGAAATGATACTTCAGGTCGATGTGCTTGGTCTTCTCGCTCACCAGTGCATTCTGCGAATAGGCGATGCAGCTCTGGTTGTCTTCCCAGATTGTGGTCGTCCCGCTGACAGGTCGACTGAAGATCTCCGACAACATCTGTCGAATATGGATGGCCTCCTTAGTCGCGTCCGCTGCTGAGTAGTACTCAGCCTCGCATGTTGACTGTGCGACGCAGGACTGCTTTCTAGACTTGTAGCTGACTGCACCTCTGCCCAGTGTAAAAACAAATCCCGATCGTGACCGGCGTGTCACACTGTCATTGCCCCAGTCTGCATCAGCGAAGCCTGTAAGTTGGAGAGTGTTGTCCTCACCCCCCCCCAACGTCAGGCTCATGGCTGGAGACCCTTTAAGATAGCGCAACACTTTCTTAAGGGCCTGCATGTGGGCTACTGTAGGGTTCGCTTGCGCAGAGCCCAGAATGCTGAGCGCGGTCGAAATGTCCGGGCGAGTGCATACAGCGGCATATTGCAAACTGCCGAGCAGACTCGGGTAAACGTCCCGGTCCGCGCCTGTGAGGGGTACAACCGTCTGCTTGGAGAGCGCAGCCAAAAAACCGGGGTCCATCGGGAGACACGAGGGTTTGCAGTCCACCATGTCATGTTTTTCAAGCAGCTCGCGCACGTATTTGCCTTGATCGAGGCTGATGGTGCGCGCCGCTCTGTCCCTGGTGATGTGCATGCCGATGATGTCGGACAGGTCACCCTGATCCTTGATGTCAAATCGGGATCGCACCAGCGCGGTGAAGGCCACCCGCCAGGCGGTGTTGTTGCACGCCACAGGAATGTCATCCACGTAGAGGGCAATCATGGCGAAGACGCCGTCGGCCTCAAAGATGTAGATGCATGGGTCAGAGATCAGCTGGCGCCAGCCTTGAGAGACTAGCCAGTCGCGAAGCAGCTCGTTAAACTCCCTGGGGGACTGCTTCAAGCCGTATAGGCACCGGCGGAGGTGACAGACATTGGTGGTACCGTCATCGAACCCCAGGGGCTGTCTGATGTAGACATCCTCCTTGATGGGTGCGTACAGAAACGCCGTGTCGATGTCGAGACCGCCCAGGTCGAGGTCACGAGCAGCGGCAATACTGAAGAAGACGCGGAGGCTAGCTAGTCGGATGACGGGTGAGAACGTCTCCGTGTAGTCAATCCCCTCGCGCTGGCTGCAGCCTTTTGCGACAAATCGTGCCTTGTATCGAGAAACAGCACCAGATGCGTCTGTTTTAGCCTTGTAGACCCACATGCTGTTGACCACGCGGCGTCCAGCGGGCAGGGGAACGAGATCCCACGTCTGGTTGGACGTCAGAGAGTTGAATTCCACCTGCATGGCTGTCTGCCATTCCGCGGACTGTGGACTAACCAAGGCATCCTTGTAGGATGTGGGTTCAACACAGACGCTTGCGGACACCATAGCGACATCACTCACAGGTCCTTCAGAGTACCTGTGACGTGGCTGAGCTGTCATCATGGAGAAGTCAGGGAGTGGAAAAATGTCGTCCATGTGGTCGGACAGGTCGTGCTCACACGAGTCAGTGACACACACGCGCGGCACAGTAGAGACATGGGCAACATACTCCCCATAGCGAGTAGGCGGTCCGCGAGGGCGAGCGGGTCTGTCGACCTCCTCCACACACCCTGTGTCATCTGTGTCCAGGGTCAGATCTGGGAGTGGGTGACTTTCAGGGGAAATGGGGAGAGCCTCTGTGTCTGCACACACATCAATCGACGAGGCGACAGGGTGGGATGTCCCGAACCCGGGCACAGTCTCTTCAAACTTGACGTGAACAGACGTGGTGATGCGCCTGGTCGCGGGGTTGTAGATACGATACCCTGGGGAGTTATGAGAGTACCCCACCAGCACACCTCGGAACGCTTTCAGGCCAAGTTTCCGTCTGAGGTTATCAGGTACCTTGGCAAATGCTGCACATCCGAACACGCGAAATACTGACGCGTCAGGGACTGCGCCTGTGAGAATGGTGACAGGGACCCCCCCAGACGGGCCAACAGCCCGACTGTAAGTACGGTTACGGAGGTGGACCACAGTGCTGATCGCGCATGACCACATGCTGTTAGGCACAGACATGGCGTGAAGCATTGAGGACGCGCAGTCACGCAGTGTGCGCCACGGGCGTTCTGCTTTCCCAAGCATGTGATGTGCATAGGGCGCCGAGAATTGAGTGCTGAAACCCAATCTCGCGCACATGAGCTGCGTGTTCGCGGCCTCAAAAACCGAGTCTGAGTCGAATTTCAGAAACGGTGCAAATGCATGGAGGTGTGAGTGATAACGGGCATGAGTATGCCGCGCGTCCAGGAGGATGGTCTCCAGTTTCGCGCACGTCTCATCCTTAGACTTCAGAAACCGCACCCACATGAAGTTAGTGTGGTGGTCGATGACCAGCAGGCAATACCGCAGGCCGTAGGGGGAGGGTACACTGACAGGACCCCACAGATCACACGACATGTGTTGAAGCGGGGCGGCTGGCTTCTGAGATGCTGTGCGATTTTTTGGCGCAGACGTGGCTTTGTTCAGATTGCAAGACTCACAGGCGAGATCTTTTACAGAACTAGGCATAACCGGTACAGACACCGTGTTATGAGAATGCTGAGCCTGCAGGCTCTGCATGTTCAGGTGCCCCATTCTACTGTGCCACAAAGCAGCGTCGCACTCAGCAGCAAGTGCGACAGAGTTCTGGCTACGACTGTCTACGGTGGGCGAGGACATCCCCGCACAGGCATGCGACCTCGGGAGGAGGTACAGTCCGTTCCCCGACGGGATTAGCATCCCCATTCCTGTGGTCACACGCACAGTGCCAGAGTCAGTGTCTGTAGGGAAAGAAAACGCACACCCTGAGTGTTGCTGCATCCAGCTGACACTCAGGAGACGACTGATACGTTGCGCTGATCGAGAGGACAAGTCAGGGGTGTACAGGGCATGAGCGAGCCGAAAGACTGTTCGACCGGAGGTCAGGCAAATGGGGATGCGGACTTTTCCACTGCCCTGGACCGTGACACCAACACCACCAACTGTGCTGCGGCGGGAGGATGGATGAAATTCCGAAAAATCCGACCGAAATGACGTCAAGTTAACGGAGCAGGCAGAGTCAACTACCCAGTACTCAGACAGGTCGGCAACACGAGATGCAGCAGACGTGAATGCAACTGAGGCAAAGGACGTACTGACCTCAGTGTCGTCATACTCGTCTTGCATGTCGTATTCCAGTGCGTCCTCAGCGGGAGCATGTCCCTCAGATGCTTCAGCAGCAGAAAGGTGGCTGAGGTGTGCAGTGGGGGGAGGCTGGTCCGCGTATCTCTCGGCAATCTGTTTGCGCTTGGCCAGTGTCCAGCGGAGGACATCAGCATCCGGCGCTTTGCAGGTCGACCAGACATGGTTTGGGTCTCCGCAGGCCCCGCACTTCATTGCGAACTTGGACTTCTTTTTGTCCGCGGTCCATCCCCCACCGCCACGGCCACCCTGCCGTTTGCGATCCGCAAGGAAGGCATTGACCGCAGGCCCGGAATCAGCAGTGTCCCCCTTGTTGGAGACATCTGCATCAAGATTTTGAGCCTGGTGGATAATGCTCCCCATCACTTTGTCGGCTGACAGGATGAAGTCGGTGTCAAAGGCATTAATCACACACTGTTTGGCTTGGCCATACTGCCCAACGTTCGACAGACCGCGAATCATGACCAGAGCGAGGACGTGGGGGTGAATGGCTGCAGAGCCATCTTTCAGCTGCAGGCACTCGTTCAGCTCATCGAAGCACTGCTTCACAGCGTGGACGTATGCCGAGACTGATTGACCAGAGGCCTGACGAACCATCATGCGGTCCAGGAGCGACAGCGTGCGTGAAATGGACTGCGCGTCCAGTCTCTCGCACAACACTTCCCATGCGGCTGTCCCGCAGTCGAGTCGTCCAGCGGGGACCCCCGCGATGGCCTGTGCAGCTGGCTTGTTCTGGCGGCAGCACTGAACGAGCATCGCGTGCGCGAACCGCTGAGCGACTGGATTCAGAGGCACGCCAGAAGAGGAAAGAGCAAGTTGAGGGATCAGTGCAGCCCCCTTAATCGAAAGGAACGACAGGAAGTCGCGCTTCCAGGTCTTGAATTCACCCGTCCTCGGCATAAGCGGAGCGTCCATGCGAAAAGACCGGGAAAAAGAGTCACCATCGAAGTTGGTGGCCCAGTCTGCTGTCATCGCAACGAACTCCGGGTCGATCGTGGGCCTGCGGCTGGCGCTGCTGTGGAGTGGGTACTCGTGTACTGGAGTAGGCACGGGGTCGCTAGCAGGCCGGTACTGGTTGGGCACAGGTTGGAACGGCGCCGTGTCGATAGGCACCGGGTGATCGCGCAGTGCGTCCCGACGGAGAAGCTCCGACTGCGTCCGGTCCTGGTCGTCCATTCTGGCGTGGAGCAGCTGTAGCTGTTCCATCACCAGTCGAATGCTGTCGCCGGCTGAGTCGGGCAACGGAGTGTCGCACGTGCCGGAGTCGACACCCGAGTCGGCGGCCGATGCGGTAGGTGCCGGCTTTGATTTTGGCGCCATCGTAAAAGGGTCGAGTACCCAACCGGACAGTGGAAAAAATCCACTAGCGGTAACTGTGCCTAACGACGGTATACAAAGAGACGGCCTGATGCCCGCCGACCCGTCGGCCTGTTGCCCCGGGGTGTCTCAATGCACCTTTTTCGTATCCTCCACCCAGTGTGGGGCACAGTGACAGCCGAGGCAAGAACAGGCAGGTGTATATGTCCGCTGCTCTACGTTACGGCTGAAGCTGTCGTGCACCCTGTGTATGAGTATTCACCCTCACAATGCTCCCCCCTTCCCCACTCCAGCTTGGACCTGTATGCACCCTGTCCACACAAGCGAGTGCGCTTGTGTGGTTGGCTAGGTCGTCGTGGCGTAGAGTAGAGTAGGTGGTAGCGGGGCTGTTCCGTAGAGTAGTGTTTGAGAAAGTGGAAATAAATATACAGAGTAAAGTATGATTATTCGAAAAAAAAAATAGCTTTGCCTTCGGGCGAGTGTCCAAGTTGCACGCCGAAAGGCACTGTCGTCTCGCGTAACCTTCAGGTGGAGGGCTCCATAACCTGTTGAACGTGGTATGCACGGTTCGATAGGGAAGATACTGTAACGTGATGGTTACAGGTACGCTACACGACCAGCCTTGGGTGGCGGCTGGTGTCGAGACAAGAGTGTGTTTCAGCTGTCGCTGTCAGCTGTCTGTACGCTAGTTTGTGATATCGCGCTCAGACATTCTAGGTGATGTCCTGTACATAAGGACTTCTATCAGAGCATACATTAGCTCTCTGTAACTAATCTGCATTAGGAATTACTTACAACAATGACGCGCCGCACAGAGCGTTAGACCACCTAATGCCTTTTGCGCGAGCACATCTCACGCAAACGGCATCTAGACTCCATTAGTGTAGCTAGCTGTATCCGATTTCTTCTAGTTCGTATGTACCCACCGAGTGTGTAACAAATTGTAATTGAAATTGCTTGCAACAAGTACCGGGTGAAACCGCTTGTTCTCTCTAGGCCCTCCTAGCTCCGCTATCTAGGGAACTTACAAGTCGGGGCTAGACCGTGAACCTCCTATCCCTATACCTCTCCAAGTGAGTGTGGAAGATTACATACGACACGAAATCATCCGACTCTATGCACGAACATTTGTATCATGTTGTCGGAAATGTCGACGTCCCGGAAGTCGAGTCCTCCGTCTACACACAAGTCGCACAATGCACATCGTTAGCTCAACACCCATGGCATCGCACTGAAGGCCACGCCAAACAATTCCAATCAAACAGCAACTCCCATCATAACGTCCTTAGCCAATCACCGAGGGTGCCGGCTCGCTTCAGGAGATATTGACACGGACCGCCCCATGTCACTTTCTGTTGCGCTACCCAACGACGCGTTCCTCGACCCACGCGATTGGATAACTGACTTACTCACGGCATACTTCGACCCTCTACCGCCGTTAAACGTCACCCGTCCGTGTTTTTAGCGACCTCGCTAGGACAAAGGCGACAAGTGTCTAGCCGAGGAACGACGTATTACCTCTCGTGACGAGTACAAGCACTTAATCCGCTATGGCACATATCACGCCGCCACTAATATAGCATATGAAACAGCTATGGACGCGATTCGTCCGAAACCCTATTCCTCATAAGCCGAAGCGGACACCTGGAATCTATTCCACGCGACCGCTAGGACGCACATGGCGTGCATCAACGTCCACGAGGAAAGGGAGGAAAGTTACTTACCCCCGCAGCTTCAAGTGCAAGACGCTCTTGACCGGCTAAGAGCTCGTCGCCGAACGACTCGTCTATTCTCGCTTCTTCGACACCGAGGTTGGCGAACGCAACGCCTATGGAGGTGACGGACTCTTCGCCGCTCTCGAGGACAAGCGCCTCGAAGTCAACATGCACGCCGTAGATAAGGCGCAAGTGCCAGTATAGTTCCGACACTAGCCACGAGGAGGAGGTAACCCCAACACATGCGTCACCAACACGGGTGGCACGACGGTAGGAAAGCCCAAGGAGAAAAGGAAGACAGCCGACAAGGGAAGGCGGACACTAAACACGACAAGCCCAAGCTCCGCCCACACCCGAAATCCGAAGTCGAAAAGGAGACACAAGGCTAACGGGGTGAACCATCGGGCCGATTTCTGCAAACCCGACTCCGCCTACATGCGTGCGGCGAGGTTGGAAAGGGTGGGGGAATATCGGCGCGAGCGGACAAGTCCTACAATGGATCCGGGAGAGGGTGTCTATTCCCTTTCGACACAACCGGACCCCCCACCATTATTCAACCAAGGCGTGACCGTATTGGACGCCACAGTGGAGCAAGTCGCGTTTGTCGACGCGGGACTAGCCAGATTCGTCGTGACATGCGCGTGGAAGCGCTCTCCCAATAGCAAGTCGTTTCAAGGCTACTCATGGTCCCAAAACCCGGCAAGAACAATGGGAGACTAGTCTGCGATCTACAACACATGAACGGCTACATAACTGCACCAAGAAGTAACTGAAGATGAAAATTTTACTAACCGTTCGACACCTCACACGCCGCGGCGAAAATGAAAATGAAAATGGTTTACAACAATAACAACAATGTAGAACGGCTCCTTTCTAACGGCCAAAAGTTGCTCAGCCATTTAGGACACTTAGGAGAACGATTGGGCCGGGTACTCTTCGAGCAGGTACACCTATCGACGCACCTATCTGCAATATGTGCCGACGTTCCTCGGAGGTTTAAACTGTTATTTACCGCAGTAATTGACACAGTCCCCCCCGCCAAAGCAGTAAAAGCAGAACTGATTTTGTAATCAAGGAAGCAGATCCAAAAAATAAAAACAGAGCCACTTGTCAAAAATGCAAGAATGAAACTACTGCTCGACCTTCACGATGCACGGCCCGCTCCCACCGATCCGGGGTGCCGACCGGCCTAGGCCGATCGGCGTTCGAGAGGAGTGACGGGCCAGCCAAATCTACCTCCCGCGTGACTTCGGTCTTGCCGGAGAAAGGAGGGGAAATGCTAGCGAAAAAACCCCTCCTCACGCGGTCGCTCATCGATCCCGCCATCGCATCCCGCAAGCCCCGCCCCAAGGTCGTAGCCGCTCCTCTCGACGCGACTTTTCCTCCTAGTCGAGGTCCCCCGTCACCTCGAGGGCAGGTGGGGGGGGCCGAGACAGCCAGACAAAAAAAGCTTTGGCTCCTACCGCCGCTCTAAAAGTTTTTTCAGGCCATTTCCCCGGTTTTTCCCTATAAGGTACCCGGGTACCTGTCTGGAAAATCAGCTAGCGGCCGTACCCTCTACCCAGCGATCGCGCGTCCGTCGAGCACCCTTGCATCGAGTGCGAGCCTCCACGCCGACCCGGGCTCGCACACATCTAATATTAGGTGTGCATGTCGATAGTGGGTAGCGGTGGGGTAGGGCATAGTCACCACTGCCGGATCCCAAAAGGCGGCGCGGGTGCGGAAATTATTCAAACCCTCCGCAACGAGTTTTCCGTCGGCGGTTTATCCGGAGGATAACCCCGCCGCTAGACATCGCCTCTCCTCTCGTCGCGACAATCCTCCTAGCTATTGGTGTCGTGCTACCCTCCCTTGAGTCAGCTCGACGTCAACATGTCGGTCGACGTGTAGCGAGCGCCCTTCCCGGCTATCCACCGCAAGCTCCAACACCCTGGACCCGCCACTGAACCGTCCGTACCCTCTTCGTCAATTTTTTTTCACAGATACATGCCCCATCCGCCCAAATAGAACGGTATCTCAGTATTTAGTAGCGAAAAAACATATCGGACAGCCCGAGCGGGAGATCTTATTGTTGGTGTACGGATATTATGATTTCACAAAACCCTCCGTAAAGGGCTTCCCGACGGCTATTGATCCCGCGGATCGCAGCTGCCGGTACCTTGTTTAGCCCCCTACCGTGCCAAGCCAGGCACGGCTACAAAATTACCAACGCCCACCGCGTGGAGGTAGAGGTAGGTGCCGACGGGCCTGCGAGCGCACCCCCCTCCGGGGCCGCCACTGCTGCGCCGCCGGCGGGCGCCGCCGCGGCGACTATATGCTTAGTCTCGATATACAAGACGGGTTCTATGCTCTGGCATAGACTGCTTAACAGAGGACCTCCTCGCCTCCGAGGATGACGGAATTCGCTTATACCACCGTAAAAGAAAAGGCCAACGCGGAGTGTCACTAAAGCGCAAACTATTGTGTCACCTTCCGCCCACGGTTCACACTGAGGTGATTCAAATGTTGTTATTCTTGGATTCTATTCGACACACTCTCTCGGGCAAAATGTACCCGACAACGCGCTGGGCGATCGACGCAGCGGGAAAAAAACGAAAAATGGACAGCTAACACATTTGAAATTGAAATTGTTTACAATATGTACCGGGTGAAACCGGTTGCTGTTTCTGCCCCCCCTGTATGTGCCGTTAGTGGTCTTATATTAACAGGAGGTAGACCGTGAACCTTAGCGCTAATTATGGGTTGGGTGGGTGGGTTGCGCGAGCCAGATGGGCGAGCGCAAAGCAGAGAGTGCCAGTGCTCGGGGGTTGCACCGGCTTAAGGGGCTGCCGCTAGCTAGTGCTGCTGGGGGCAGGGCATGGGGCGTTGCGCTAGGCGTTTCCTCAGTCCTCGAGGGTCACCTCGAGGACTGGGTGAGACGCGCCGCTTTTACAGTAACGCTTTACCGTTCAGGTTTGCGTTCTGTCACATATGTAAGTAAGTTTTGCAAACCTCTAGATTTAAAACCAATCTGACTATTTACCCGAGGGCACGTTTTGCCAGTATGTAATAAACCGGAGGTTTAGCGCAGCCTAGTCTTGATGAAGCGGGTTAGCGGGGACGAGCCAGCCGAAGTACTGCCAAGCCGCTGGGGATGGGGTCATGGTAGGGTCGATGTATTTCCCTTCTGTGACAGAACTGTTCTTGGCCCAACCACCCATGTATTTGACGACGTGGAGTGGGGTCCCGATGCAACTAGCGGCGGAGGCCGCCCCTTTACGGAGGCTGTGCGATGTCCATTTAAATCCGCTCGGAGGTGTGGCGCCGACGGCGTCGCATGCGTCGCGGAGCCAGGCGGAGAGAGTCGCAGCTGCTTGCCAGTCGCTGGAGTTTTCGTAAGGTACGAAACTCCATAGTGCGGCGGGAGGGGAGCTGTTGTAGAATTTCTTGCAGTAGGCGGTCCGCTGAGTGCAATAATATTCCAGTAGGTCGGCCAGCACCGGATTGGCAGTAGTTGGGATGGCAAGGATAGGCTTGTCGACCGCGCTGCGTCTCTGATCGCCCTTAGCTTTGCGTATGAAAAGCCAGATTTTCTGCGAAGGTCGGTCGACGACAAGGTCGCCTGATAAACACCTTACTCCCGACTCGGCCCGGCAGAAGAACGCATAGGTAGTGCAAACTGCCAGCAGCGCTCGAAAACGAGCGATGAGGTGGCGGGAAGTAGGAGTCCACTGGAGGTGCGTACTGAGCGTAGCGGCCGCGGTGAGTAGCGAGAGGGCGAGCGGAGCTGGTAACGGTAGGCGCGAGTCCGCCGCCTGTAGTCGTTGCTGGTGCATCTCGAGTCCGCGACGCGCGTCGGCCAAGAGTTCGCCGACGGCGATAGGCTGCTGTTGGTGGTCGCGGAAAAACTTGTTGATCGCCGAGTAGTACTGCTGTAGCGATGCGGCAGCGACAGTACCTTGCAATCCCAACCAGGCCGTGTAGCGAACGACCGATTGAGTAGTAGCCTGTAGCGGGTGAATATTTTCCTCGTGGCAGAACGCGGCAAATTGACGCAAGCCGCTGTCGTAGTTGGCGTACGTGGTCGGGGCTAAGGAGCTGCTTAACAGGTGTAGCGCAGTGGTACCGATGAGGTCGGTGCCCAACAGGTTTCGCAGTCCGGTAGTCATGCTAGCAGTCCACGGTGCGTGTGCGTCGGGTGTCCGTAAGGAGTAGCGGGCAGGCCTTGCGGGCTTGTTCGCTTGCGTAACCATTGCGCGTAGGTCTGTGAGGCTGGCGTTTGCAGTCCGTAGCGTGCGTCCTATTGCGCCCCTGCGGGTGTGGAGCCAGGCCGGCGTGGCAGTCGAAAGGCCACGACGCTCCATCCTGGTCGTCCGACCCCCTCGCGTGAGCCTAGCCGACCGGGAAAGAACAGGTCTCGCGACGGGGGGTAGTGAATAGTCTCGACGGCTGAGCTGTGGAGGTCTTGAAACCACGGTGCGTGAGGCCAGTACGGGGCGATGACGGTAGCCGCTGCTCCTGATTGGCGTAGTTTTGCACAGAGGTCGGGAAGGGCTGACCACGGGGGGTTGCAGTAGTTTATCTCTCGTTGCCATGCGGTGTCCGGGAGGTGTAGACAGTCGACGTCCTCGCATTTGGGGTCGCGCCACCGGGCGTTGAAACGTGGGAGTTGAGCGTTTTCCATTGACGCGAAGCGGTCGATGGAGTGTGGTCCCCACGTTGACTGAAGGTAGTCGAATATTCGAGGGTTGAGCTGCCAGTCGTCGCGGTCGAGCTCCCGGCTTAAGCTGTCGGCCCAGATGTTCGCCGCTGATCGGATGTAGCGGGGCCGGATGCGGATGTCGTTGACGTCGAGTAAGTGCCAGAGCCTGCGCAATTCGGTCATCATGACCGGTGAGCGCGTAGTCAACTTGGAGAGCGTAGCCACGACGGCTGTGTTGTCCTCGTGTAGTAGAACGTGTCGGCCTCGGAGTTGTGGCAAAAAGGACTCGATCGCGAGACGAACGGCGCGGAGTTCCTTCCAGGTGATGTGTTGCTGGCGGTCGTCGTCGTACCAAAACCCGCGGGCTTGGTAGGCAGGGTTGTCGTTCAGGACGGCGCCCCACCCGTAACCACTTGAGTCGGCGTGTAGGTACGCGGTCTCGATCGGTTTGTAGATGGAGCGGCCGTTGTGTTGGTTGGGCACAGTGCGCCACCACTCGAGGTCGCGGCGTAGTTGATGTGTCATCCGTACACGTCCGCCCCATCCAGTTCGCGTAGCCAGCACGCAGTGTAGTTCGCGCAGAAAGAAACGGGCTGGTGCGATGGCGAGGTAGAGGAACTGTGCCTTGCCAGCAAACGCCGCGAGTTGTCTGGCGGGTAGCCACCGAGCGGAAGTAGCTGCGCGGCCGAGTAACGCTGAAGCTTGTTTCGCGAGGGCCTGTAGCTTGTCGATCGGGGCTCGGAATTCGCCTTTGAGGAGGTCGACTGTCATGCCGAGGTGGGTGCCCACTTGGGTGGGCTGCCACAAGCCTTTGTCGGGATTGCGCTGGAGGCCTAGCCGGTTGAGGAGGGTCTCGATGCGGTCGCGTAGCAGTAGAGCTGCGTCGTACGAACTGGCCATGAACAGGAAGTCGTCCATGTAAGGTAGCAGTCGTACTCCGCGCCATCGGACGTTGCGGAGGAAACGTCGTGACGGTTTGTATGGCGTCTCGGAGCCGGCGGTCATCGGGGTAGGCGCCCGACGCAAGTAGTTCGTGAACACCTGGGTTAGCTTGCAAAAATAGTAAGCCGACCCCGACCATCCCATTGGTAGGCATGCGAGGCGCCACAGCTCGCCGCGGTAGTTGACCGTAAAAAAGTCGCGGTCCTCTTCCCGAATGCCGAGCGTGTAGTAGCCGTCCGCCAGGTCGAGGGAGACGAAGTAGTCGCCTGGGCGGGACAAGTGGCGTAAGTGCTTGAGGGTCTCGCACGACATCTTGAACTCCGCGCAGTAGGTGTTGAGTTCGCGGAGGTCGATGATAAGCCGCCACTTGTTTATACCGGGTTTCGGGACGAGGAACATTCGGGAGACGTAGCGAGGGTTGGAGGCGCGCTCCCAGGCTCCGCAGGCCTCGAAGCGTGGAAGCTCCGTAGCTAGGAAGTCGAGTTGAGGTTGAGTGGCGTCCTTCATGGAGACACCGTGGTTGAAAGGTCGGGGACGTAGGCCGTTTTTGAACTTGACCCGCACGCCATGGCGGATCCAGTTCACGACTTGACCGCTCGCGCCGATATGCTCCCACTCCCGCCATCTTAGCCGCACGCGGTGACGCATGTAGTTGGAGGACGGGGAGCAGGAATCGGAGCGGCGGGTCACACCATCATTTTTTGGTGGCCTTCGCTCCGTCGATGGGTTTAGTCCCGGACGCTGCAGCTGCTGCTGCTGCTGCTGCGGCCTTGCGCTTGTCGGCGGCTGCCTTCTTGGCCTTGGCGTCTTGTCCGGGGGGCTTGTCCGGCGTGACGCGAGCGAACGCTGCTCCAGCAGCTGCTTTGCTGGCGGCATGTAGGCTGACTTCGAGGGTCCGATCGACGAACGCTTGGCGTAGCTCGTCCAGTGCGCTCGAGACCGCGGTAGGGCGTGGGCGGCAGAAACGCTCGTGGGCAAGTTCTGCGAACACTCGGTCCGAATCCGAGCTCGTTTGTCCGCCCTTGGTGAGGCGGAGGAAGCCCAGTCGAGTACGGGCGGCCCCCTCCGTCGCTGTGTGGGTGCGATGACCCGCTCGGATGAGGGCAACGGCCGTCGCCTGCTCCGCTGGTAGAGGAGGTCCGGTTGACAGCGTGTCCAAAGCCTCGCTGATTGCCGCGTTGGCGCAGCTGTCGAAGAAGGCATAGCACCCGAGGTGGAGGTACTCGTCGTACCCCGCTTGAGATTTCCGGTCGTTGAGGAAGCGGGCCGTGTCGTCCGTTAGCGTCCACAGACGAGGTTCGTCGATGTCGCGAGGGGGTCGTTCCAAACCGGCCGGAATGAGTTTGCCGTAGGAGGCAAAATCGACGAATTCGGGCTCGTGGAGCTCGGGGTCGTCGTTCAGCAGGTCGATAGGCTGCTCAGGGGCTGCCTTACCACCCTCAGTCGCAATGGTCGCGTCAGGGGGAATGGACTGCTGTTGATTCGGAAGCTCGGTCGGGCCTGTTAAACGTTCGAGCTGGGCTAGTAAGGCGGTGTTAGACGCCTGAATCTGCTCAGCCAATCGGAGTTCGAGGGCCGAAACCGCGCTTTGAATCTGTTCGGAGGTACGCTGTTCGATTACAGAGGGGAGGGGGTCGACTCCGGGGGCGGAGGACGACGGCTCAGGCTGCATGATGTTAGACGGCGACTTAGAACGGGGGGAAGTGTCTCGTGACGCTCGAGTGCGCATGAGGCGATGTAAAACTGACACCCTGCTCGACTACGAGAGTCGAGACTGCAATTGCGCGAGCCAGATGGGCGAGCGCAAAGCAGAGAGTGCCAGTGCTCGGGGGTTGCACCGGCTTAAGGGGCTGCCGCTAGCTAGTGCTGCTGGGGGCAGGGCATGGGGCGTTGCGCTAGGCGTTTCCTCAGTCCTCGAGGGTCACCTCGAGGACTGGGTGAGACGCGCCGCTTTTACAGTAACGCTTTACCGTTCAGGTTTGCGTTCTGTCACATATGTAAGTAAGTTTTGCAAACCTCTAGATTTAAAACCAATCTGACTATATAATATGAAATTTACCCTAGGGCACGTTTTGCCAAAGATGTCAGCTTGCTTACAATTTGGCCAAAAGACACCCACAGACATGGCCTGGGGTCAATTAGCGCAGGATTATAGGGATGGGTGGGTGGGTTCGCGCGAAGCCTAGATTGGCTGAGCGCGAAAGCAGAGAGTGCCTAGGCTCGTGGCTAGCTACGGCTTATAAGGCACGGGCTAGCTAGAGCTGACCGTTGGGGAAGTCGTTGGTCGTTGGCTGTGTCTAACTGCTCGGGCAAGGTGGTTGCCCTGCAGGTGAGACGCGCCGATATTAACGGTAACAGTAACCGCTAGAGTTACTGTCCCGTACACATGATATTGGATATGCAAACCTCTAGATTCAAATCAATCTGACCATTTACCCTAGGGCACGTTTTGCCAGTAACCTAAAGCCAAAGGCTTGCACAGCCAGAATTAGTGTTGCGGGGGGGACGGAGTGAGCCAGCCGAAGAACCGCCAAGCAGCAGGTGATGGGGTCATGGTTGGGTCAATATATTTGCCTTCGGTCACAGAGCTGTTCTTGGCCCAGCCACCCATAAATTTGATTACGGGGAGGGGCGCGCCGATGCAGCTGGCAGCGGACGCCGCGCCTTTCCGTAGGCTGTGCGACGTCCATTTAAAGCCGGCGGGCGCGGACGAGTGGACTGTGAGGAGGGCGAGGGAGAGCCAGGTGGAGATGGTGGACGAGGCACCCCAATCGGCGGAGGGTTCTGCAGGTGAGAAACTCCAGAAAGCGAGCGGGGGTGGCTTGCTGTAGAATTTTTTGCAGAATGTAGCGCGCTGTTCCGTGTAGTAGTCGAGCAGGTCCGCCAGGACGGGGTTGGCGGCGATTGGGATAGCGATAACCTGTTTTTCGCTGGCGTCGCGGCGCTGGTCGCCTTTAGATTTTCTTACGAACAGGCAGATTTGCTGCGAAGGTCTGTCGACGATTAGGTCGCCTGTCTGGCAACGGGCGCCAGTTTCGGCCCGGCAGAAAAAGGTGTAATTGACGCACACAGCGAGGCAAGCTCTAAAACGTTGCAGTTGGGAGAGCGCTGCGGGTGTCCACGGAAGGGTGAGGCGCAGCGTGTCGGCGGCCTGTAGGATGTTGAGGGCGACGGGCGCGGGTAGAGGAAGGCGCGTGGTGGCGGGGATGAGGCGGTGCTGCAGCATTTCGAGGCCACGCCGGGCGTCCGCCAGGAGGTCGCCCACCGCAATAGGTTGGCGCTGGTGGTCTCGAAAGAACTTGTTGACAGCAGAGAAGTAGGGTTGCAGGGAGCTTGCGGCGACCGTGCCGAGCAGGGCTAACCACGCGGTGTAGCGTACCATGGTAGCGGGAGTGGCCTGTAGGGGGGCGATATTTTCCTGTGTGCAAAAAATAAAAAATTGCCGCAGCGCGCTGTCGTAGCTTGAGTACGTAGAGGGCGCTAGGGAGTTGCTGAGTAGAGCGACCGCCGTAACCCCTAGCTTGTCAGTTCCTAGGAGGTCTTGGAAAGTTTCAGCCAGATTGGCGGACCAGGGCGCCGGTGCTGCTTCGAGGCGTAGGCCGTAGCGGGGCGGTCCTGTACGCAGAGGCGGCACGCGCTGTACAGGGGCGTTTAATTGTTGCGGGCGAAGCGCCCGTCCAATCGCTCCGCGTCGGGTGTAGAGCCACGAAGGGGTTAGAGACGAAAGGCCACGATGCTCCACGCGGGAGGCCCGACCCCCTCGGGCTTGCCGCGCCTGCCGGGAAAGAATAGGTCGCGCGCCGCTGGGAAGTGTAGCGTTTCGGTGGCCAATCGAGCGAACGCGTGGTACCACGGTTTGTTGGGCCAAAAGGGGGCGATGACCGTGGCCGAAGCTTGAGCTTGGGCGAGTTTGGCGGCGAGGGCAGGGAGGGCAGACCAGGGGGGGTTGCAGTAGTTGTTTTCTCTGCGCCACGCGTCGTCGGAGAGGCGGAGGCTGTCGACGTCCTCGCATAGTGGGTCGCGCCAGCGGGCGTTGAAGCGGGGGAGCTGCGCGTTGAGCATAGACGCGAAGCGGTCGATCGTGTGAGGCCCCCACTGGCGTTGAAGGTGGGCGAAAACACGGGGGTTGAGCTGCCAGTCCTCGTAGTCCAACTCGCGGCTTAGCGCGTCGGCCCATATGTTGGCCGCCGAGCGGATGTAGCGCGGCCGGATGTTGATGTCGTTGCTGTCGAGGAGGTACCATAGGCGTCGGAGTTCGGCCATCATGGCGGGCGAGCGTGAGGTGAGCTTGGTAAGGGCGGCGACCACAGCCGTGTTGTCCTCGTGTAGGAGGACTTGCCGGCCTCGGAGTTGTGGTAGGAAAGATTCCACCGCGTGTCGCACCGCTCGAAGTTCTTTCCACGTAATGTGTTGATGGCGGTCGGTAGCGCTCCAAAAGCCACGGGCTTGATAGTTGGAGTCCTCGTTGAGAACGGCTCCCCAACCGTAGTCGCTCGAGTCGGCGTGGAGGTAGGCGGTCTCGATAGGCTTGTAGATGGACCGGCCGTTGTGTTGAGTGGGGACCGTACGCCACCACTCGAGGTCTCGGCGTAGTTGGTGGGTGAGGCGGACGCGTCCGCCCCACCCAACCCGTGTGGCTAACACGTTGTGGAGTTCGCGCAAAAAGAAGCGCGCGGGGGCGATTGCGAGGTAGAGGAACTGTGCTTTTCCGGCGAAAGCCGCAAGTTGGCGTGTAGGCAGCCATCGGGCGTTGGATGCGGCTCGGCCGAGTAGGGATGAGGCATGTTGCGCGAGCTGGTGGAGTTTCGCGGGCGGAGCGCGAAACATGCCGTGGTGGAGGTCCACTGTTAAGCCCAAATGGTCGTCCACTTGCGTCGGTGTCCAAACGCCTTTCTTGGGGTTGCGTTCGAGGCCGAGGGTGTCGAGGAGGGCTTGGACGCGCTGTCGCAGTAGGAGGGCGTCCGCGTAGGAGTCGGCGAGGAAAAGGAAGTCGTCCATGTAGGGGAGTAGTCGCGTCCCACGCCATCGCGCGTTTCGGAGGAAGCGCTTCGTAGGGCGGCGACTGTGGGGAAGAGTAGCCGCTGAAACCGGTTGCGGGGGGCGACGTAGGTGGTTTGTGAACACCTGAGTGAGCTTGCAAAAGTAGTAAGCCGACCCCGACCAGCCCATAGGAAGGCATGCTAGGCGCCATAGCGTGCCGCGGTAGTTGACCGTGAAGAAGTCGCGGTCTTCCTCCCGGATGCCAAGGGTGTAGTACCCGTCGGCAAGGTCGAGGGAGACGAAGTAGTCGCCGGGACGCGAGAGGTGACGTAGGTGCTTGAGTGTCTCGCACGTCATGGTGAAGGTCGAGCAATAACGGTTGAGTTCTCGAAGGTCGATAATCAAACGCCATTGGTTGCACCCGGGTTTTGGAACTAAAAACATCCGGGAAACGTAGCGAGGGTTGTCCGCCCGCTCCCAAGCACCGCAAGCCTCGAAGCGGGGGAGCTCCGAGTTTAGAAACTCGAGTTGGGCCGGCGTCGCGTCTAGCATCGAGACGCCGTGGTTGAAGGGCTTGGGGCGTAGGCCGTGTTTGAACTTCACGCGGACGCCATGGCGGATCCAGTTTAGGACTTGGCCGCTCGCGCCGATGCGCTCCCACTCCCGCCATCTTCGACGCACGCGGTGGCGCATGTAGGAAGACGTCGGGGAGCAGGAATCGGCGCGGCGGGCCACACCGTCATTTTTTGGTCGAGGGTTTAGCCGAGTCGATCGGCTTGGGTGGCGGGGTAGCGCGGGCTGCTGCCGCTGCTGCTGCGGCGGGTTTGCGTTTGTCAGCGGCGGCCTTGCGGGCTCCTGAATCGGGGCCGGAAGGCTTGTCCGGTGTGACTTTCGCGAAAGCAGCTCCGGCAGCGGCTTTGCTAGCGGCGTGTAGGCTGACTTCCAGCGTGCGGTCGACGAACGCTTGGCGAAGCGCATCCAATGTGCCGGAGACCGCGGTAGGGCGCGGTCGGCAGAAGCGCTCGTGGGCCAATTCGGCAAAGACGCGGTCCGCATCCGTGCTCGTTTGTCCGCCCTTGGTGAGGCGGAGGAAGCCCAATCTAGTACGGGCGGCCTCCTCCGTCGCCATGTGGGTGCGATGACCCGCTCGGATGAGGGCAATCGCTGCCGCCTGCTATGTCGGTAAAGGTGGGCCTTGCGACAGCGTGTCCAGAGCCTCGCCAATTGCCGCGTTGGCGCAGCTGTCGAAGAAGGCATAGCACCCGATGTGTAGATACTCGTCGTAGGCAGCTTGGGTGCGTTTGTCGCTTAGAGCGCGGGCGGTGTCGTCCGTGAGAGTCCAAAGACGTGACTCTTCGACGTCTCGAGGGGGACGTTCGAGGCCGGCCGGGATGACTTCGCCGTAGTAGGTGAAGTCGACGAAATCGGCCGCGGAGGGGTCGTGTTCGTCGTCGAGCAGGTCGATAGGTGGCTCGGGGGCCTCCTTACCACCCTCCGTCGCTGTCGCGTCGGTGGGAATGGACTGTTGTTGATCAGTAGCAGCAGGTGTGGCTGTCGTCTGCTGGAGCTGGGCGAGTAAGGCAGCGTTAGCCGCCAAAAACTGCTCAGTAATCCGTTGCTCCGATGCCAAAACCGCCGTACGAATCTGTTCGGCTGTGCGTTGTTCGAGTGTGGTAGCGTGAGGGTCGGCCGCTGCGGCGGATGTCGACTGCTCAGGCTGCATATTGGGGAACTGCGTAGCTGAACGAGGGGAAGTGTCGCGTGACGCTCGAGTGCGCATGGGACGAAAACGTAAAACTGACACCCTACTCGACTACTAGAGTCGAGACTGCATTCGCGCGAAGCCCACATTGGCTGAGCGCGAAAGCAGAGAGTGCCTAGGCTCGTGGCTAGCTACGGCTTATAAGGCACGGGCTAGCTAGAGCTGACCGTTGGGGAAGTCGTTGGTCGTTGGCTGTGTCTAACTGCTCGGGCAAGGTGGTTGCCCTGCAGGTGAGACGCGCCGATATTAACGGTAACAGTAACCGCTAGAGTTACTGTCCCGTACACATGATATTGGATATGCAAACCTCTAGATTCAAATCAATCTGACAATTAAAAGTGTCGCTAGTCTCCACGATACGCGGCATGCTCCATCCGCTGCGGGGATGCTGATCAGCGAGGCAGGTCAACTGATCAGCGGACTGGCCGAGCGGGAGATCCCTAAAATGGTGTACGGATATTATGTTTTTCCAAAACCCTCCGTACATGGCTTCCCGACAACTGCTAATCCCGCGGATCGCAGCTGTCGGTACCTCGTTCAGCCCCCTACCGTGCCAAGCCTGGCACGGCTACGGGGTTACCGGCGCCCACCGCGTGGAGGTAGAGGTAAGTGCCGACGGGCCTGCGAGCGCACCCCCCTCCGGGGCCGCCACTGCCGCGCCGCCGGCGGGCGCTAGCTAACATACTCTTTGGATGGCTCAACGAGGTCACTTCGGCGATGCGGGAGCGCCCCCTAGAAGGTTTCAGCTCGACCTCGCACTCCTTACGTAAGGGAGCACCGACAGCCGCCTACAATGTAGGCGTGACGCTACAAAAGATAAAGTACTTCGGCGGTTGGTCAACGGAGTCAAGCGTCCTCCTTGACTACATCGACCCGACCGTCATTGCATGACGATCATAGTGGTTCCTCTTCAACTGGCTAACATAGTGGGGTGGAAAACCGACGACGATCAACCCGCCCAATGGCGACAACATGGCAAACGGAGCCCCCCCTGCTTTGCAAATGGTCATATTGAAATGATAGAGGTTTAAATTACTTTAGGGGCGACAAAAGTCGGGCGTTGCCACGACGTTACAAATTCTAACCGCCAGATTACGTATATCATAGTGGTAAAAACACATACATGCGTTACCCCTATATGACACGCCGACACACAGAGGTCGTCCGCCTTCTGCCACAGCTCACGCAACCCCCCCCCCCCCCCCCCCCCCCCGATTCCCTGAATTAGCGTACGTACCGGGCCCATGGCCCATTGCGAGCGAAATTGTAAGATATCTACACTTTTGGCAATCTGAGCTTACCCTTGCTTTGTAAATGGTCATATTGGGTAAATGGTCATATTGGTAATATAGAGGTTTGAATTACATGGCTAGAACTACGCAGTAACATGCGTTACCTCCGACGTTACATCTCCCCTAACGGTTCAAGCGCCCACGCGCGCACGGACAGTAAAATGTCCGTACACTATATGACGCACCGGCAGCGATTGTGTGTCCACCTTCTGCCTTTTGCGAGAGCTATCGCTCACGCAAACGGCATCGTGGCTCTTGCTAGCCACGCAAGGTGTTGATCACTTGAGTCTCTTGCACGACGCACGAAAACAAACGCCATGAGTTCAGATGGCAGACCGCTTGGTATTGGCTACCGACCTCTACCCCGTTTCGCCTAGTGACGCGCCGCAACATCAGCCAGATCAACTGCAATTGCTGACAAATATTGTACAACAGTTAGCATCCCAGGTCCAAACACTATCCGTCGCAGCCGCGCCAACAAAACCCACTACTTCAGCCATCCCCACAGCCGATTTCGACAGAGCTGCGGGTGGACGACGGGAGCTCGACGCTCTACCAGCTGACAGTACAAACACCCCTCTAGAGTACATCGACCCTAGAGAGTGGTCAGAATTCGCGTCCCGTACGTTCACGGAATGCCTACCCCCCTCCGGCACAACAGCCCCGTGCCTGTGGAACCCTCGACACGACGAGGCCGACAATTGTTTTACACATAACGCAAGAATCTCCTCCCGCGACGAGTATCGACACATGCTCTGCTATGGTGTATTTACGGCCGCTGCTAACTCGGCACTCGAAACTGCTATGGAAACGATTCGCTCGGTCACATCTACCCCCGACGAAACAGCCTACGCGTACTCACTCGTCAACGCGGCGCTACGTACACATCAAGCAGTGGCCTCAGCGGGGGAAGCGCGACTCAGCTACATCATGCGCTTCAAGGCGAAGAAGATCCTCACAGGCGAAGAACGAGTCGCGGAGCGGCTCGTCTACACACGTTGCGTCGACACCGTCGCCTCCGACCGTGGAGGCAACGTCGTCAGCACTCCAATCGTTCGCTGGACAGGCGCAGTACCTTTTTCTCAATTCACTCAATTCGACACTCAATTCGGGCCGCACACGATCGATCGGTTTGCGTCGGCTCTCAAGTCTCAACACGCTACTGCCCCGGTACAACGCAAACTGGCTCGACCCGTCGTGCGAAGCAGTGGACTCCCTTCAACTCGCCGATACGTCTTGGCGAAAAGAAAACAACTAGTGCAACCCGTCATGGCCCTTGCTACCCGACCTCGCCCAAGAACTACAGCAAAGCGGCGCAGCAGCCACAGTGGTCGCCCCCCGTTGGCAGGGCAAAGCGTGGCACCATGCCCTACCGAGTAGGCGTGCCACGAGAAAGTCTTGCCGGCCCACACGCACTTGTTCCGTCCCGGGAGGCGGCACGGACGCGGTACAATCGGCAAGCCTCACTGACCCGTCAATGTCTTCCGGATTCTCTCTCGGCCTGGTTGTACCTCCGCCGGGGCGCAGTCACTGCTACCTTGACGATGTTCAACACACAGCAAATCAGGCCACCAGTCTAAGCGTACCCCACCAAAGTCGCAATGGTATGCTACAATATAGAAGTGGCCGGCTGCAACAACCCGTGGGGCGCCTCGATGCGCCCCTACATGCAACGCCTACTGGGCACTGACAGCCTTGGAGCTAAAACGCTCGAGTTACTGACCGCCGCTTGGGCGAAAAGCACATCCGACACGTACTGCACCGCGATCAAACCATGCTTACAACTCTGCGAGGAGCAAGGCCTACCACCGCTAGCCGTAACATTCACTACCATGGCCCGCTACATCACATGGATCGGGGAACGTGGCACCATCAAGGCAACTGGTATGCAGCCTTACCTCTCAGCCGTGAACGGCTTCTTCAGGGACCACGGCTCCGAACCAGTCGCACAAGGCGACTTGGTAGCCAAGGTCCGGCGGGGTCTCGCAGCGTCCTAAGTATCCCTCTAGCCCACCCGCACACGCATGTACCCGCTAGCCGGATTTCGGTGTCATCGCTACGCCTCGCACCTAACATAAACTTGGACTCACGCTAGGACGGACCTCATTATACTATTTAGAGCGTGTATGGCGACGGTGCTCTTGTCCACATTTTTTGTCGCGGGGGAGCGGGAGTTGAGTGCCGGTCTGGAGACCTTTTGTGTACTTCAACCGGTGGAATCCTCCTCTACCACGGAACGAGAAAAGGTCAACGGGGTACTTCCACGGAGCGAAAACTCCTATGTGAACTACCGGACTCAGCCCACCCTTACATAGCGGAACTACTAAAGTACTTCGACGCTGCCCGTACCAAGTTCTCCGACGGGAAGATTCCGGACAAGCGATGGGCCATTAGTCTACACGAACCTACGACGAGTTGGACGGCGGACACCTTGCCGGCATGGCTACAACGGGTACTTCGTGCTGTACACGAACAACCCCCGGACGGTTTCGCGTGGACTTCGCACTCCTTACGAAAGGGTGCACCTACTGCAGCGTGCATTATCGGTACTCCGATGTAGAAGGTCAAGTTCTTCGGCGGTTGGGCGCGAGAGTCGGACGTAGTCTTCGACTACATCGACCCAACAACATCGTGCCCGTGAGCTTGGCAACTATTTGGTTGGATGACATCTGGCGGTACCCCACCCAACGTCACACGCCAGTCGGCGACATATTGCATAAGTGAGGCCCAACACAGCTTAAATGGTCATATTGGTAATATAGAGGTTTGAATTACATGGCTAGAATGACGCAGTAACATGCGTTACCTCCGACGTTACATCTCCCCTAACGGTTCAAGCGCCCACGCGCGCACGGACATTAAAATGTCCGCACACTATATGACGCACCAGCAGCGATTGTGTGTCCACCTTCTGCCTTTTGCGAGAGCTATCGCTCACGCAACTCCACCCACCCGATTCCCTCTCACACTGCGTGTAGGGTGGCCCAAGGGCCACCAATACCAAATTCTGTAAGTGATCCACATCTTTGGCATAGGTGAGCCCCAAAACAGCTTAAACCTGTATATATATACTACAGGTGTAAAAATTAATAATATATGCAGGTTGCCGCGAGTTCGTCCGCTGGTACGGGTACCTGTGGCAGTGTGGCGCAGCCCTCCGCGAGTCGTAAGGAGCTAGCAAGGCGGACAAGTTGTCTCCCACCCCGCCACATTAGCTTTTCTCCTGAGAAACTTTTATCTAGTTTATCTTGGAACGTAGCGATATAGCGCGTTTGGGAGGCTGGCCGGCGCCGTATGCGGAGGAGTGCCGGGCTGGGTACTACGACAGCCGCAGGGCTCTGAGCTGACGCTTCCGACACACTTCCGACCAAAAGCGGCCGCGGCGACAACGTAGCACGGCAAGCAGCAAGCTAGGAGGGAGGCGGCGTGGTCACCATGGTGAGATACCCAAACTATATGGCGCTCGTTCCATTCTAGTTGATTGTCTTGCGCGCGTACTGACAAATGCACTGCGACCCATCCGCCTGTTCCGGCGCTCCTCATATCGGAGGAAGGCAACCGCGAGTCCCGGCTTTGTCAATAATAGCTGTCGTCGTACACATCCGACACACACCCAATACTACTTTATTAGAAGCACCCCACCCGTGATGCTCATCCGCTCATGAGAATGTGCTCAATAACGCTTCGCTACAGTCGTGCTTGTACTTCGTGCGTGAAGTGCTTTGCTTCATGACGAGATGTATGGTTATGATTTATTGGTTATATCTGCGGCTTTCCGGCCGTCGTTGCCTCCAGGCCGCGCAGGTGGCGAGCGCCGTGGCGTGCCGTCCGACAGTGTCCGAGGAAAAGGAGGCGGGGTGGGCGGATGAATGCGGGTGGGAGGAGGCGGACTGCATCAGCAGACAAGCGAGCCGGGAGGGCGTCACACTCGGTGACAGGAAAGAGGAAGAGCGGGAGGAGGAAGGAGAGCAGGCGGGCGTGTTCGACGACTTTGACGAGTTACAGATGCCTAACGATACAGAGGTAACGCGACCGCAAAGAACGAACGATAAACCTGAAAGGCCACCCACGGTGGAATGAGCAGCTCAGCTGAGCTCCAGCGTGACATTATTTGTTTCGCTGCTATAGTGCGTGTGACGGAGCCTCTGCTCGTTTTTTTTGGTGGCCGCAGGTGATTTATGTGAGAGAGGATGTCTCCGTTTGGCCGACGCGACGCGACCACATCGACGGTCGACTCACCCTCATCAAGCAAGCATCCGTCACGTTTGTGGCGTGGCTGCCGTACACCCACGGTACGCTCAATCAGGATGGCACCTTCAGCGCCACTCCGCAAGTGGGGGGCGGGAAGGCGTCGAACAATTGGCACTCAGGTGCGCTTTTCACCCCCCCCCCCCCCCCCCCCTCCTCTCATCGACACTCTTTCATCCCAGCCATTCAATGCCTCCCATATTTTCTAATAGAAATTCCTGGGCTTTTCAATCCCCCCCCCCCCCCCCCCTCCCCTGTGTGTGTGCGCGCGCGTGTGTGTGTGCACCTTTTTTGCGTTGGATTTGCATGTGTGTAAATGTTTTGATGTATGTGCTGATATTTGCGCGTGTATGAATTTGTGTGTGTGTGTGTGTGTGTGTGTGTGTGTGTGTCTTCGTGTGTATGTTGTTGTGTTGCGTTTGATTTGTATATGTATGTACATATGTTTTTATTGTGCTGTGTGCTTATATGTGTGTATGTGTCTTCGTATGCATGTTGTTTGTGTTGCGTTTGATTCGTATATGTATGTGCATATGTTTTTATTGTGCTGATGTGTGCTTATGTGTGTGTGTGTGTGTGTGTGTGTGTGTGGCGGGGCAGATCGGACGATGTATGCAGTGCACCCCATTCCTCTCTCCGAGATCAAAGCCATCCGCAAGACCGTCCCCACCATCGGCTGGCACTACCTTTGCATCGTCCTCGTCAACGGCCTCACCCTGCCTCCGCTCTATTTCAATAACGGCGGCGTCCGTGCCTTCCTAGCTGCCCTCAAACAGGTGTACCCCCTCTCTCACACACACACACACACACACACACACACACACACGCACGCACGCACGCACACACGCACCAATACCCATCAGAATTACTCAAATAGTACCTGTATCGCCATTGTCTTCGCTGATGTTGTAGCTAATGTAATGCGGTGCTCTGCTCCACAGCATGCGTTTCTGATGAAGAGTCCAGAGGACCCCACCACCTACCTCGTCAACGACACGGTGGACCCTCTGCAGAGGAGCCTCACCAGTCTGGAGCTCGCTGATGTGCTCATCGGTGCCCCACCTCCAGGCGCCTCCGCCACATGGGGCCCTCACCACGGTGTGCTTACTCCCCTCCCTCCCTTCTTCCTTTTCCACTCCACTGTCCAAGTCCCATCATGACTACTCACGCTATCACCCCTATGTCGAAGGTGATGTGGCTGCTTCTTGGTGCATCGGGGAGGGCGGCCACTACGGCGGCTTTGGCCACCATTCTCACATGAACGGCAACGGCCTCTCTTCCATGTCTATGCACATCATTGAGCAGTTCTCACGGGTGGCTCGCATGGCGCGCGATACCACCTCCTCCCTCTTCATCTCTGAGGAGGAGGAGGTCGGCGGGGCGCAGTCGTCGTCCCCCATGTTTGCACGCGCCCCGTTGCAAGAGCCTCCGTGGCGCAAGGCATGCAATCAGCCCGACGCCATCGACTCCAGCTCCAACAGGTGTCAGTCACGACCCCATCCTTTGGGCCGATGCCACGTTACTTCTGAGTGCTATTTTTTTTTCATGCAGTTTTTGCTGCTGTATTGCGCGCGAGTGCGATTGTGCCATGTGAATTCAACAAATGTGCTTTATTGTTTCTGTATGTGGTTGGGTGTGAGAGTGATAGAAAGAATGCGTGTCGCGTTCTTGTGCGGGCCCGTCTTGTGTGAAAGTGTTCGTGTCTGGGCCATTGAGTGTTTCAGTGCTTGTGCGATAATGCGCGTGGGGGAGTGTCTGATATATTGTGGTCTGGCGGTGCATGTGAAGGTATTGTTTTTGCTGTTTTTTGTGTGTTAAACACACAGAACTGAGCACCGCATGCTTGCTTATGTAGATATGTGTAATTCTGTGGTGTGTGTGTGTGTGTGTGTGTGTGTGTGTGTGTGTGTTAGAGGGGGAGCGAATGTGCGTGTGTGTGCGTGTGTGTGCGTGTGCGGCGTGATTGACTCGCGACTGTGGCTTGCAGAAGGAGTTCCGGGCCTTATGGAGAGGAGGCCTCCACGAGCGTCGGCATGTTTGAGCTCCTCGACAACTACGTCGACCTCGCCGCCGCGTCGCGGAAGCGCGTGCGGCCTCCGCCTCTCGGGCTGGAGGAGTGGGGCGCCTTCCTCGACTCAGAGGGCCGTCTCGTGAATGAGAGCGGCTTCAAGCAGCGAGTGTTTTATAGCGGTGCGACGGCCCATCCTGTGCTCACCGTTGATTGCGCCCCCCCACCCCCTCCTCCTTTTCACTCGCACGCATACAGGCACGCACATAAATTAACACACACGCACACGCACTCGCGCGCGCACACACACACACACACGCATACCGAGAGATAATGGTTCGGATGCATATACATACTCATTGACTCATTCACTTGCTCTCTCTTACTTACTATCTATTAGATACAAACATGCTGACATACACACGCAGGCATGAGTACCCGCAAACACACACGCCCATATACTCGGTCACACACACATTAACCCCCCCCCCCACAAAAAAAAAAAAAAAAAACACAGTTACACACACGCACACACATGTTGACACACTCAGTCCAACACCCAAACAGTAATAATGATGAGGAAATCTCAATGGATATATAATGAGTGGAATGGTCCTACGGATACTTCAGCATGAACTATTGTAATAAGAATAATATGTACATACCGTGACCGTTCAGTCGACCCTTTTCCCACTTTCACGTTTCTCTCGCCTCCCCCATGATTATGCGCAGCTCGTCCTCGCTCGTAACATTTTATTGTGCAAGGAAAGGAGTTATAGACTGTAAAAAATTCGGTTTTGAAGTGGTTTTATGATTGCATTACAAGGCCCGTTCGTCCCTCATTATGCCTTATTCCTCACGTCTTTCTTCCCCCGTGTGTTGCCATTCGACCCTCTCATCGCCCTCCCCCCACCTTTCCTCCCTTTTGACACCCGATCATAAGGGTGGATAGCAATGAAACCGGCGATATGATAAATCAGTGAAAATTGCATTCACATTGTTTTCTAAGCGGTAGAGTGGATGAGCGGGAAATTGCGACATCGTTTGGGTCTCATTAGCTGATGAGGCCGTTTCCCTCCCTCCAGGTCTGTCGCCGTCGCTGAGGAAGGAGGGTTGGAAGTTTTTGTTGGGGCTGTACCCCGCGAGCAGCACCGCAGTGGAGCGCAGCGCCCTAGCGGCCGCCCGCGGTGAGGAGTACGAGACACTGAAGCGGCAGTGGTCGACCATCTCTAAGAAACAGGTGGGTGCGCGGTATTTAAGGGTCGTTGACTGCGGGGTTGCGTGAGCTGGCAAACTGATGGATGAGTTCTTGAGTGAGCCTTCCCGTGGATTGACATGCATTGACAATGCTAAACGTTGGGTGAGCCGGTGATTGGCAGTGGTGGTGTGTAGTGAGAGGGTGTGTTAAATAGCGGGTCTATGTATGATTGTATGTGGATATGTCAATATATGGATGCAATGCATAGGTTTTGTTGTGGCCAAAGACGTTCATTAATCTTTTGCGGGATGACGGCAAGGTCCACTTCAGAAAAATGTCATATACTATTTCGTAATAAATGTCGGAGGATTATTTTCTTATAATTTATTTTGTTGTTTACCGATTTATTTTTTGCAATGGATAGCATGAATGTGAGTAAAACAGCAATTCTATTGTTTGAATAATATCTTCAGGCTTAATTTATGTTAAAACTGGAACAGTGATTTCTATTCAATTTACTGAAATATACGCTTTCCCAGCGTGAGTGGTAATGCCTGGGTAAAGGTTAGTGGGTGCGGTGTTGAACGGGTCATTTCGTGTGCGGGTGGGTGGGAAGGCACGGTGCTTTGTGGAATGTTGTTTGAATTGGCGTGTATCTGTGACGGTGATGGTGAATGGAAATATCACTATGAATATGAGTGCTTAAGCGAGCATGTTATAGGATGAGCGGGTTAGCTAACGTGGTGACTGTGGGCGAACGTAGTCTGTAGTCCGCTGGTGAATGACGGGGTCCGGTTGTTGATTTGCGGGTGGGTAGGGGTGAGTGTCCGGGCATGCGTATGCATACCTGTGTGTGTGTGTGTGTGTGTGTGTGTGTGTGTGTGTGTGTGTGTGTTAAAATGTGGGTGGGTTTGAAACTTGGTCGATAGGAGGGCTAAGTGAGCTGGCACGTCGGTGTGTGGGTGTGGGGTTAAATGCTTTAGTGGATGGGCTTATGAGATGAGCAGTGATTTTTGTGCCTTGCTGTTTCATATGTTGTGTGTTGATGTAGGTGTGGGGGGTGGGAAAAGGGAGGGCTTGGTGCTTGTGGGTGATTGGTCAGGACGTCCAAAAAGTGTGGGCGGTTGCTTGGGTGTGGAAGTGGATGGATGAGTGATTTTACGAGTGGCCACGCGAATGTGTGTGTGTGTGTGTGTGTGGATGGGTGGGTGTATAGTTTGTGGTTGGATGAGTGGTTGAGCGCGTACCGTGTGTTTGGCAGGCCTCTTGCTTCTCGAAGTGGCGGGAGAGGCAGACGCGGGTTGAGAAGGACGTTCACCGCACCGACCGCAGCCATCCCTACTTTGCGGACGACAGCGACCCCGAGACGGCGGCCCACCTGCAGCAGCTGCGCGCCATCCTGCTCACCTACTGCATGTTCAACTTTGACATGGGCTACTGCCAGGGCATGAGCGACCTCGCGGCGCCCATCCTGACGGTGATGCAAAACGAAGCGGACGCCTTCTGGTGCTTTGTGGCGCTGATGGAGCGGATGCAGAGCAACTTCCACACTGTGAGGCCCCCCCCTCCCCCTTCCCCCAAACACTCACTCTCTCTCTCTCACACACACACACACACACACACACACACATCACTCCTCGGATACGTACGAGTTACGAGACTGTTCACAGCATTCTCATTGGTGTTCTCAAATAATCAAAAACTTGATTTCGTCCTTCTGCCGAAATGATTTACAGTTTCCGCGGAAGCATCGGATTACTTCTGATATTGTGCTTTCTTACATATTTGTGAAGCGCGTTCGCTCCCGATTGCGGAATCTTAATTCGTTTCTCCTTTTTGGGGGGTTCTGTCATTCCTCCCTTCTAGATTCGAAGCCATACTGGTTCTTTTGGATTTATTCTACATCTCAGTAATCTGGTTCAATTGGATGGCATTGTGAAAGTCTTACGCTATATATTGCAGTTCTATTTCATCCCATAGCACATGGCAGCGTGTCCGTTGTGCGTCATTATGAGCTCACCCCTCCCTTCCCCCCCCCCTCCCCCCCCAACAGGACCAGACGGGCATGCACAGCCAGCTGGTTGCGCTCCGCCAGCTGGTTGCGCTTCTGGACCCCCAGCTCCACGCCTTCCTCGAGGCCAAGGACTGCCTCAACTACTTTTTCTGCTTCCGTTGGGTCCTGATCCAGTTCAAGCGCGAGTTTGCCTTCGACGCCGTCCTCCGACTGTGGGAGGCCCTCTGGACGCGCCACCTCTCGGACCACTTCCACCTCTTTATGTGCGTCGCGGTGCTGGAGCAGCACCGCCGCTGCATCATGCGCGACAGCACCGACTTCGACGCCCTCCTCAAGTTTTGCATCGACCTCGCGGGCAACATCGACCTCGACTCGGTCTTGCGCGACGCCGAGGCGCTGTGCATGTACGCAGGCGAAGCGGGAAAGGAGTGCACGAAGCCGCTGCAGCCCTCGCCACCCCCCGTCACCGCACCAAACTAAACCCCTACCCCCCTCTTCCACTTACCACAACCCCCTTTCCTTTTTTCCGCGTCGATGAGTGGACGCAGGCCTCAGATGTACAGAGTTTGACTAATGATTCATTTACATGCCCACTGTACCATCCACCGTTTGTCATTGTAATTGATACGTACCTTCCCTCCTATGAAGGCGTGTGATGTGAGCACGGCATCGCAGCCCGCCTGTGGCGTGATGGATGGGGGGTGGTTGAGGTGGCTGGCGTGTGTTTGGTGGGGGGAGGGGTATACACGATCCTGTAGGTGTGTGACACACCGCCTTTTTTTCGTCCTATGACGCCCCGTCATCGCCCTCGTAACACTGCGTGAGGCGAGAGTAGAGGAGCAGGTTGGGTGCGCCCTGTCGCATCTGCGCCTCCTCGCTGCCAAACACGCCCGGCGTCGCGGCATCCAGGATGGCGCGCTTGACGCGGGCGGGGCTGGCTGAAGGATAATGGGAGAGGTACACCGCGGCGACGCCCGCGACGTGTGGGACGGCCATGGAGGTCCCGGAGGCCAGGGTGTACGCATCCTCCCTCACCTCTTCGCATCGCTCTGCGTCGCCCGCAACGCGGAACAACCAGGCCGTCAGTCACACTTCCCGTGCGTGATAACCATCCACACTTGCGACTAACGAGGAATCGTGTATGGTGGTTACAGGGGGGGGGGGGGGGGGAGTTAAGTAAGAAAAAGCAAGTGTGGCTGAGCATTCACGCGCGCGCGCGTGTGTGTGTGTGTGTGTGTGTGTGTGTGTGTGTGTGTGTGAGAGATATATAGAGAGAGTGTGTGGGTGAGAAAGATTGCGCGCCCGTGTAAGAGAGAGCGTGTGTGTCAGAGAAAAAGAGCGTGTGTGTTGTGTGTGTGTGTGTGTGTGTGTGTGTGTGTGTGTGTGTGTGTGTGTGTGTGTGTGTGTGAGGGACGGCGAGCATGTGTGAGAATGCGTGTGGGTATTTGTGTGTGTGAGGGAGCGAATGTGAGTGTGTTTGTGTATGAGAAGGTGTGAATATATAGGCGAGAGAGAGAGAGAGAGTGTGTGTGTGCGCATGATTGTCTGAGTTTCTCTGCATGTTTGCTCATGCGTTAGTCACCGCTGCATGTCCCACCTGCTCCGCCACACGCGCCAAAAATGTTTGTTCCGGGCGCAAAGATGTCGATGCAGCGGCCGTAGTTGCCAAAGCTGTAGATTCCCTCCCTCAGCCGTCGCTCGTCCGTCGCCGTCCCTACGCCCGTGTCAACCATCTTACTCGCGCCCACTGTGATCGCGCCCGGCACAGCAGCGGGCGACACGTTGCAGCTGTGCACCCAACAGAGGGGAGAGGGAGGGAAGGGGGAGCATGCCACGTAAATCAGCTGTTATGGCGTAGACTTTTGGAGGTTCATCTGGAAACTCGAGAGAGTTAAAATTTCTGTTTAATGAAACTCGCCATGAAACTTATGTTTTTCATGAAATGGAAGGTTGTCATTTGGCATTGTAAATTTTTAAAGTTGTGTGTGTGTGTGTGTGTGTGTGTGTGTTCATTTTGGAGGGTGTCAATTTTTACTCCAAACTATAAAGCTTTGTACTTGTGTTTATTTACCAATTACAGTGTTTTCACATTGGGAGTATCTGATTGTGCTTATTGTGGCGGGTCGTTCCCTTTATTCGTGAATTGCTTTGGGAAGACATGCGCGAAGGAGGTGAGAGGGATGGGCGATCTTTGGGCATTACGGATTTCAAATTACGGATGATGCCATTTCTTAGGGTCAGAGGTGAACAGTTACCGATTAACGGAGTAAGAAGTGAAAATCCCGAATCAAAATGGCAAAGCAGCAACGATTCATTTGCAAGCTACCTTTCTGATGTCGGTTTTGGAGGCGAGAGGCTGTTCAAGGAAGAGTCTACTCGAGCATTTTACAGTCCATCGCAGACAATAGATTTCACGACGATCGAAGAGTGTTTTGTAAAAAAGCAGGCGCGCGCACCTGTTGGTGCGCCCGTTCCCGGACGCCACGATGACCGAGATGTTGTGCTCGTGGAGGACGCTGTCGATGACGTCCTCCAGTGCGCTCGACCACGCGCCGACGGGGACGCCGAGGGAGAGGGTGATGATGGCGGGGCGCTGCGCGTTGTTGACCACCCATTCCAACTACGACACCACCGCGCGAGTCG
Organism: Tetraselmis chui; assembly: GCA_026401115.1. Classification (NCBI taxonomy): domain Eukaryota; kingdom Viridiplantae; phylum Chlorophyta; class Chlorodendrophyceae; order Chlorodendrales; family Chlorodendraceae; genus Tetraselmis; species Tetraselmis chui. Next base: position 73,067 of record JAPMLY010000998.1, read on the forward strand.
TTCGTCATCGCGGTGCACGAAAAAGTTATTGAGCGCGCGTCACAAAATAAGGACGACGCGTCACCGTTCCGCTGTTAAGAATGTTTGTAAGCAGTGTTTTTCATAATATTTTTGTAAAAATGTGAAATTGGGAATGTTTTTGGGATGAAACAATTATTAGTTTTTGGGCTTTCGTGTTTGGATGAAAAGCGCAAATTGTCAAATTGTATGACTCCATAAATTCGATGTTTATAGTAAAGATTGATTACTTTAATTCTTAATTTATTACATACCCAAAACCTGACGTGTTTTGCGTGGAAGAGTGTAGATAAGTGGTGTTGTGATGTTGCTATTTGTGTGAAAAGCTGAATGGATTACAAGAAGAACAACATGAGCACAGACAATAAACCTTTGCTATTTGTGCCGTGGACAATAATTAAAATTACTTGGAAGAAAAATTAAAATCGCGGAATGGGCCAATGGGGGGTAGCAAAATAAGAAAGAAAGACAAAGCAGTGGCGCATTCCATAGAGACAATCGAATTCGAAATACAATACAATGATTAAAGATTTAAAAAAAATGTAAAGCACTCAGACATAATAGATAATAGAAACGGCGCGCGGGAAACTAACCCTCAAGTCGCCCGCATTTATTGTGCATTTTGAATTTGCGCGTGTTACGTCGGTGATTTATAAAGCTATTCGGATTTGATGCAAATCATGGACGCGAGCTAAATCGGATGAGTGGAATAGGGCACAAAACCCAAACTGGTTGTTTGAAGTTTGAAGTATGATAGGAGAAGAGTTACGATCATCAAACCGCAGCCGAGGCGGCTTGGTCGTCAAAGGGGTGCCGTACCCCGGCGATGACGTTACGAATCTTTCCGTCGCCCTCGCAGTCCAGCACCCGCACGCCAACAACATTGGCGCCCTTCGCGACGCCCACCGAGAGTCCGACCGCGCTCGACGCGACGTGCGTCCCGTGCCCGTTACAGTCGCTCGCGTCACCGTCGTCGTCCACAAAGTCGTACCTAAACTCGCACAGCCGCCCACAATGCATCAAAAGCAATAAACATGAAAAGGAGCAGTCCCCAGCGCTGAATGACTGAAACGGAATAGCACTTCAATAGTCCCCGATCACTAGCTTCGTTTCATTTTACGCTATACTAGTCGTTCCGTATATTTGGATAAATGTGACATCATGGCTTGTTATAATGCAGTCTTCGACCAATTCTGGTTTACAAAAACAACAATAACGACGCGGCGATAAATACATATCGTCACCAGGAAAGTAAATGCAGCGGGTGGAGCCTGCACAGCGCGGGGGTAGGACGACTCACCCGTGACTCGCACGCCGGATGCCCTCCGTCCCGTTGGTCACGCCCCACGAGGTCGACTCACTGTTGCTGGCGTTAACGTTAAACTCGCGGTGGTTGGTTATCACGCCGCTGTCCACCACATATATCGTCACCTGCGCCCGCCACCGCGCGTGAAAGCACAGGCGCGGACACTCAATATTTTCAGACGATGGATGACGACAGCTTTTCGATGGGTGTGATTGCTGTTCGGCGGTGGGGCTGTGTATAGCGACGGCGGCTCACCCCTTCGCCTGCCGACGCTGCGGATGAGACGTTGAGGCAGTCTTCGGTGGAGGCGACGAACGCGTTGTCGAGAGGCAAACCGCGTTGGTCCAACCTTTTCGGAAGAAGCAATGAGCAGTGTTTGCAGTCCTTAGGACGCGTGCGCCGTTTCATCATCCTCGGCGTGCCAACGCTTGTGCGTTCTTTCATATGTCATTTCATTCAATAAAATAACATATGAATAAGCAACATATCCATCCACCATGCTACTCAAAGTAATACAACACACGTCTTCAGTCGTCGAAGTTGGCTTCATCAAGCGACTTCGTAGCAGTGATACATATAGCAGCGATAGGTGGTTTTTAGTTTCCACCCGTACATGTATGTGGATGTTTCACAGTTTTCTATTTCAGCAGTTGTGTGTTTTTTTGGCTGATAGCAATTTCTGGGATTTTGCTTTCCTTTATCAACGATTTTCAATTTCAGAGGGTTTCTTCTTTCCTTGATTGATGATTAGTGATAAGCAGCGTGGCCAACCCAAAGGAATTCACGAAAGCAAAAAGTGGGGGGAAGGGGGGGGGGGGGGGGGGGGGGGGGACACACACGGAGGCACCAGTTTGATACTCATGCATGCAATGAATAACATATTGCCAGCCTATCTATACATCAAACAACAGGGAAATCGCATATTACATTGTACCCGTAAATTCATTGTTAACAAAAGGTTTGGTTGAATTTTTTTTTTTGAATGAATGTCGGATTCTGCGATAAATTAGTACCCGACCGCCCCAGCACCTGTCCAGATTCCAGATCACGCGGTCCTTCTTGGGCTCGTCATCTGGCTCCACTCTATCAAACGGCCGCGCCACAAACTCATTGAAGCTAAAACCTGTCGGCCGGCAGCCGCGCCATGAGCAGCGATTCACACAAAATGTTGATGAGAATACAGAAATTGTCGACGGACGAAGTACGGATGTATTATCATTCATGGCGAAGAAAAACGACTTATCATATTTTGAAATGTGACGAGCAGCAATCACCGCGAGCGATGATGTGGCGGACTGGCGGAGGCGCACCGTGAGTCATATCCAGGACACTCCTGATAAGATTGATGTCTGACATAACAATGTTCGACGGCTGCCAGCCCGATATCCCACTAAACGCAGTGACTTCATCGTAGTCGTCTCCCGCTGCCTCTACTACTAATGCTCGGTCGTCCCTCAGCGAGCCGACGGCCACCGGGCGGCTGTCCTCCTGCAGCTTTACCTGAATGAGCGCGTCATAAGATAGAGCGGAAATCAGTGGTCATTCACACGTCACTGCTGACGGACGTTCCAGTACGAACCGAAGTAAATCGCTATCGAGCAAGTATCAATCCGTCCACTACTGTACGTCGACAAGAATATCGACTATCTTCTTTTGCAGAGCGAGTCGGACTGATCAAGGTTTGGATATAGGCTAGTGTATCGCTAATTGCCTGATGAACATATTACTAGGGCTTACGCTTGCGTCGGTCTCTATCGAGACTACGGCATCGTCCGCGAGGCAGTCTCTCAGCGCCCGACGATCTGATTGGGTGAAGTCGCCGGCCACCCCTGGCGACGAGGCGAAACGCAGTGCCACGTTATTGCCCTTACGATCAGCACAGAAAGTTGAAAGCGCGCCATTGCGCATAGTTACAAAGCAGCTTTTCGTCGAGTATCGGACTAGCACGTCGTGTCGAGGCGCAATGCGCGATGCGACTTTTCAGAAATAGTCACGGCTTCCAGAAATGAAACGGGTACAATTGTGCTGACGGACGACGATATGGGAATAAGGGCTGCTGATGACGGCGTACCATGTATTAACGTATCGAACGTTCTCGCGCAGGCACCTGCCAGGACCAGGGGAGAGATGAGTCACTGAGTCTCAAAGTCTTTCGTTGGTCAAATTGAAAAAGCACGGCCGAATAGAAACATCACGCTATCCGCAATGGTGAATGATGTCAGGATGTGTATGCGTATACTGAGCGAAATGCGCAAGCGATATCGCTATATATTTACATAAATACGATAATCGGCGGAGAATGTTTATCTTCGACAACTGTGAGACACTGAGACCTACCTTCGCTGAGTTGACAGCTTCGTCGCTCTGACCGTCCAGGTCCCCATACTTCGGACGCGTCCGCCAAACTGCCGCGACCTCTCTCACACATTTCTAGGACCTCTTTCACCTGATAAGTGCCCTACGGCGAGAAAAAAAAATCGGCGAACACGTGAACATCTGTTGGCGCTGCCCCGAGAAGAAATCAACTGTTGAAATCTGTACCGACTCATTTATATGTTCACATCAGTGCTTGTGGCGCCAGGGTAGCAGTAGTGACACGTTACAACGGCAGCAGGTCTTACTTTAAGGCGCACAATCAGTGCGTCTGCTCGCGGTGCTTCTACTCTACTCATCCACCTCCACAGCCCGACCGTCGGGAGTGCCACCATCGCGGCGCAGTACAGCACCACATAGAACGCGATCTGAACACGCCCGCAGCGATATCGGGGAGCTGTCTTATTTACGTCCTCCGGGTCCGCCGCCGTCATATGGCACGGGGCTTTCTCGCAAGCCCGTTGTTCCTTAAACACTGCGGGCGGTGGCAGGCTGAGCTCCATTGTGTAATTTGAGGCTGGTACCCTGTAGCTTTAACCGGGCGACGAGTTAGGGCGACTACGTGATATAGGACGGAAACTCGTTTATCCGGCCAGCAGCAGCAGTGTACCGCTAGTTGCGGGTATGGTGACGCACTGATGTTTTGGCCTATAAATGCAGTACGTAAGGACCGAGCGGCCACCGGTCGGGGAGGTTGCAACACGTAACCTGAGGTGTTGCCCCTCAGATGACTTTTTGTATTGACTGACGACCCAAGCACCGTCTAAGCACACACTCCGATGGGCGCGCAGTCGTTCGGATTGGATGCCGCGTATCAGAGTTCCGTCAGAAGACTTTCGATTTCCGTTCACACTGACCGCACACTCGGTCAAGTATATTTGGCCCAATAGACGAGCAACGTGCGTGGTCGGCGACCGAGGGCTCTACTTGTGTCTTGGAATCGCCCTCTCTGCTCGCCACAACCATCAACGGCGGCGATTTGAAGCGGCGGGTAGCAGCGTGCTTTCCGCGCCTGCTGTGGACAAGTGGCGGACAATTATTGCATAAAAATGTTAAGTAAAACACCGCGAAAGGTGAGGATAATGTCTCAGTGACTAAGCAGAAATTTGAACTATTGGAAATTGTATGACATTGTACCGCGACAAATGCCGTTTTAAATTCAATCTGTACGGTTGTCATCGGACGGATATGTCTTAACCGCCACGGCGGCTAGCAGACATGCGACGCCGCCTTTCCTGTAAGTAAGTAAAGGGTAGCGATAGGTCCTTCGAAATCTCTCATGCTATATATATTATATATATATATATATATATATATATGTATCATATATATATATCAGCATTAGCAATGTCGCTCGAATGGCTGCAGCAGAATAATCTGACCTGGAGCCTAAACAATACTCCTAATATAAATATAGGGAAAACATTTCAGAGACAAAGCAGTGGAAACCAGCCAGCGAACGAAAATGAAAAACCCGACAGGTCTAAGGCCCACAGGGTTTCTATTCGCCGGGCAGGAAGGCGTGCAAGAGCGTTAGCGCTGTCGTCATGCAAAGCATCTCAACAAAATTATTGAAGTATCTAAACTCGGCACTTCGATCCGCAAGCCACTCGCAATCGATAATAACATTATTCTACCGGTACCGCCTGTAAAGTATCGATTATTTGCTGTGGATGATGCCACTAATGACAAAACGATGAGTTGAGCAGTAAATCGGTCCTAAATAAACACCAAGTTATTAAGTCATCCCGTTGTGCTGATGTTAAGTAGGTGGCTGTGCGGGTGCTATTGAGTGCTTTGCTGATTTGATAGTGATCCTATGAGCAACTAAAGATAATATAAAAAAAACTGCGTGTGAGCTCTTTTAAAGATACTAAATAGAAATTGTTATTCGATATTTAAGTACCCCATATCGTAGTCAAACTTTTTCGTGTAGTTTTGGGTTGGTCAAAGTAGTTAAGTAATGGGTCACATGCCGGCTTGGATGGAGATTACTTGTATTTAAGCTGCCACCTCCACAATCGTGTGATGCGTAAAATCCATCGGGGCCGAATGAGAGTATAGGCGGTGCACGTATGGTAATTTGTTTGTCGAGAGCTAACTAACACAATTATGTCATGTTTTGATGTTGTTTTTGCAGGTAGAAGAAGTGCAAATGGAGAGAGATGAGAGATATTTCAGTGTTAAGTGTTTAGCAATAAATTGTAAATAAACAACATGATTGATTAAATGGTTCAATCACTTCCTTGCACTGCACTAGGCTTAAATAGCTCCAGTCTAGTAGCTAGTTTGTACATGTTCTCGCATGGTCCTCGTGTCATGCGCGAGGGCTCTCGTAACGGTCTAAACTTAATAGCGACGCGGCTTGTTTGTCTCGGGAGATCAGACGAGCTCGTCATGTGGCTATGAAAATAATTTACAACAATACCAACAAACTAGACCGGCTCTTATCCAACGGCCATTAGCTGCTCAGCCATTTAGGACACTTTAGAGTAAAGATTGGCCCGGGTACTCTTCGACTAGGTACACCTATCGACACCACAATCTTCAATGTGTGCCGACGTTTCTCGGAGGTTAACAATTGTAAGCAACCGCAGCAGTCACAGTCCCCCCGCCTAAGCAATAACAACAGAAGTGATTTTGTAATCAAAAATCAGATCTAGAAAAAATATAGTCACTTACAATTCAGCAATTGCAAAATGAAATTGTTGCTCGACCTTCACGATACACGGCCCACTCCCACCGAACCGGGGTGCCGACCGGCCTAGGCCGATCGTCGTTCGAGAGGGGCGACGGGCCAGCAGCCTAATCTAGCTCCCGCGTGACTTCGGTCTTGCCGGAGAAAGGAGGGGAAAAGTTAGCGAAAAAAACCTCCTCATGCGGTCGCTCGTCAATCCCGCCGTCGCACCCCGTATGCCCCGCCCCAAGGTCGAAGCCGCTCCTCCCGTCACAACCTTCCTCCTAGTCGAGGTCCCCCGTCACCTCGATGGCAAGTGGGGGGAACAAGACAGCCAAACAATAAAAGCTAGCGCTTTTGCCACCGCGCTGACAAGTTTTCCCGGCCATTTCCCCGGCTTTTTACTGTTTGGTACCTGGGTACCTATCTAGAAAAAACAGCGAGCGGCCGCACCCTCCACCCACCGATCATGCGTCCGTCGAGCACCCTTGTTTCGAGTGCGAGCCTCCGCGTGGACTCGGGCTCGCACTCTCTAATTTTAGGTGCTCATGTCGATAGTGGGTATCGGTGGGGTAGGGCATAGTCATCATTGCCGGATCCAAAAAGGCCGCTGGGGTGCGGAAATTATTCAAACCGGCGCCCGCCGGCGGTGCAGCGGCGGCCCCGGAGGGGGGTACGTTCGCAGGCACGTCGGCACCTACATCTACCTCAACGCGGTGGGCGCTGGTAACCCCGTAGCCGTGCCATGCTTGGCACGGTAGGGGGCTGAGCGAGGTACCGACAATTGCGATCCGCGGGATCAACAGCTGTCGGGAAGCCCTATACGGAGGGGTTTGGAAAAGCATAATATCCGTACACTAGCACATGGATCTCCCGCTCGGCCAGTCCGATATGTTTTTCCCGCGACTTAATACTCACATATACTCTCCCGTCAAGTCGGGAACGATGATTACGGAATGTTTTTGGCGAAGAAGGGTACGGACGGATTAGCGGTGGGACGAGGGTGTTGGAGCTGGCGGCGGACACCTGGGAAGCAACGCTAGGGCACGGTGCTCGCTAGCAGTCGACAGCTCTGTGAGTTTTATGTCTCCCGGTGGGGCGAGACTTGAAGCTACGCATGACGGAGGAGGGTCACAGCCGGAGGAGCGACACGGTCTGGCGGCGGAGGTCATGAGGATCATCCGCCGCCGGAAAAACCCGGTACGGGGGGTTTTTGGAAAATATTCTGCAGCGCAGCGACTCGATCCACGTGTCCGACCTACCCCTTCCCTAGTCGGTACCCGGTTATCGACAAGCTGCCTAAGGCAGTGTGCCTAGGGTTATCGTAACGGCACATTGCTCGTATAGGCGGCCCCCTAACAACGTAAACCACCTGGGGAGGGTCCGGCCGGCCACAACGCAATCATATAGGTGTTGGAAACAGACGGATCAAGGACATGGGACATGAAACATCTCGCACGGGGGCAAGAGAACCAGCCGAACACCGTGTGCTACTTAGTTATTTTCTCTTCCCAGCCCCTGAAGGAGGAGGGAAGACTCGGCTAGGTGGCGAGGTGCGTCGGGAGGAGCAACTACTATCTCGCTTGGAGAGGTTGGATTAGGTGGTTAACGGTCTAGCCCTGACTTGTAAGTTCCCTGTATGGCATAGTTGGGAGGGCCCAGAGACAGCAGCCGACGCATCCGGCTTTTGGTGAAAAACCGGCGCATACGGTACATGTTGTAAACAATTTCAATTTCAATTTCAATACTATCTCGGGCGGGGATGAGCACGGATCGAGACGGGACCGACGAAGATATGAGCGAGGGGGTTTTTCACATGCCTTTCCCCCAAGCTCCGGCACGACCGGAGTCGCACGGTACCCGAGGTCATGCAAGTTCGCATCGACCAGCTCAAGCTGCCCAATCTCGCTGATCACCATCCCCGCAGCGGCTGGAGCATGCCGCGTATCGTGGAGACTAGCGACACTTTTTATTTCATACTTGTATCCAAAGAAATTTACGTATAGATCAATGAATAATAAATGCATGGTTACGTGTATGTTTTAGACGGTATCGTCACTGCCAATGGAGAGGTTGGGATCAGTGGTTCACGGTCTAGCCCCTAGCTAAATAAGTCCACTAGGCACAAGCAAGGGGGGGGCAAGAGACAGCAACCGGCCAATTCTGCTATTGTTGTAAACAATTTCAATTTCAATATTCAAACCCTCTGCACTGAGTTTTCCGGCGGCGGTTCATCCTTGGGATAACCCCGCCGCTAGACCTCGCCGCTCCTCCCGTCGCGACAGTCCTCCTAGCTATTGCTATTGTGTTGCCCCCACTTGGATCAACTCGACGTCAACATGCCGGTCGACGAATGGCGAGCGCCCTTCCCTAGCGCTGCTTCCCGGCTCTCCGCCGCCAGCTCCAACACCCTCAACTCGCCGCTGACCCGTCCGCACCCTCCTCGCCAAAAATTAATTCACAGATACATGCCCCATCCCCCCAAGTAGAACGGTGTTTTAGGAGTATTCAATCGCAAGATAGCATATTGGACGGGCCGAGCGGGAGATCTAAGTGTTGGTGTACGGATATTATGATTTTCCAAAACCCTCCGTGTATGGCTTTCCGATAGCTATTGATCCCGCGGATTGCAGCTGCCGGTACCTCGTTTAGCCCCCTACCATGCCAAGCATGACACGGCATGAGGTTTACCAACGCCCACCGCGAGGAGGTAGAGGTAGAGGTAGGGGTAGGTAGAGGTAGGAGGTAGGTAGAGGAGGTAGAGGTAGGTGCCGACGGGCATACGAGCGCACCCCCTCCGGGCCGCCGCCGCTGCGCCGCCGGCTGGCGCCGTCATATGGCTAGTTAGATTGACTGCGTACATGTACGTACCGGGAGGTATTGGTAGTACAATACAACAATATTGCCGTCGCTAATTTGGAGCGGTAACGTAGCCACGAAGTACGTCCTCTTGATGGAAAAGTACATGTCAATTTACTAACGAGTACATGTACAATATCATGCAGTGCATCGTTGCTTGACATTACTCGTCACACTCAAGAACCAAAAGTAGGTTTAATCAAATATTTATAGTCCGTTACAACACTACTGACGAGGCACGGGGACACTCGACATCGTCGACAACTTTAGCTACGTCTTCCTTTTTTTGTGGCTAATACTTGATATTTATATGCATGCACATATGCATAATGTATGTATTTCATTTTTTTGTTTCTACCACCCCTTCTCTTAATATGTGTAGGCATGCTTTCCTGAAATTTGCTTATCGACCCTTCCATGCGATCGCGCAGAGAAAAAACTCGTGAGCAATAAGCAATTGCGCACTCAAATTATTTATCATCCCGCCATACACTATATCAACGCCGACTCGCATTCACTCTGGTTGGTGCGCTTGGGCGGTTGACGGGTAAATACATAATACATGAGGCAAATAAATCCAATAGGGAGTGCAAGCCGAAAGAAAAAATAGTCTCGTGGAGCCAAAAAGCCGCCCTTCGTGTGCAATTGGCACTCGTCGAAGGGCGTAGACAATTTAGCGCACTATTTTTGTCGCAATGATCGATGCGAGCTCTCTATAGCGGCGACAACGGCAAAATTCGAGGTCACGATGCGGCACCGGTGCTTGAATTTGATCTCGCGTTGGGTATGCATCGTGAGTGTTCACCGTCTTATTTTTCGTTCTCTAACAATATTGTTTATCTTTCCCCTACTAGCACGTGCTTTGCTGGTGGCGTGGTCCTAAAATTGCTCGCGCATCGTGTCCTACAAAATCTTGGCCGGCGGCCCGGAGTCTCCCGGCTCGTTGTTTCTTGTTCATGCATGTTGTTGTGTTATCGTTACTCTTATGCCCGACATTGCTTACATAGCGTTATGTGCCTGATTGGTGTGGCCATCATCAATAGTAACACTTTCTTTATTCTCTGCTTCCTCGTAGTCTTTCACATATCTACACTCGTTTCTATCTACACTCCTCCGCAAAAGTCCAGACAATATTTCGCACCTTCGCAAGTAGAACATGTAATCATGCGTCCATTTTATTGGCAAATCTCCTGAAATCCTTGGCAATGCTTTGTCGCCCAAGATGGAATGCGCCGACAACTACGGGGTGCGAGTTCGAGCACTGCCGGGCTTGTGTACTTGGGGTTATCGCGTCCGCACCCGTGCGGCACGCTCTTTCAAACAGTCGCCGTGCTTGTTAGAGGGAAAGAGTAACGGGCGCACAACGCCGCAATATGAATGCTTATGCGACGGTCGCGCAAATTTAATGCATAGGCGACGGAGGGAGAATAATTGGGCAGGCCGCTGTGGGAGAAACGCACGAAATCGCGTATGTAGACTTACCACCGATATGCGCACGAGGGGAAGTTGAATTCGGCCACAATATTCAAACGATCATAACTTGCTTGAATATGGTCAAACTATTTCAATCAGGTACCGTGGGACGCGTCTTTTCAATGCGCGTCGGACGCATTTACTTTGGAGCTCAAAGCAACACCTGCCGAATTCGACGCAGTGCCAAGCAACACCCGTCGTATTCGGCTCACCTCATGAGGCGATTTGTGTTGTGTTTGTCGATATACTTTTAACAATTCTTAATTCCTACTCATTTCCGAACCCGTTTCCGACGTGTGCCACGCGTGGGGTGGGTGTGGTTAGCATAAGCGCATACCCAAGCATTCCAAACACCACCGTCGATGGGATGCGTCACTAACGGCCAAGTTGGACCTCGCCCCTCCCCAAAGCCAATCACCCTCGCATTTCTACAGAGTGCAGTGTTTATCCAAACCGACGTCATGTGCGTTTTTGCTCGCTTGCTTTCCAAAAACATTACCCATGCCCCCGGCGTGAACTTCCATGCTCTATTCAAACACCAGCAAACCAAACCTCGCGCATTGAACACGGCACCCACGCCTCCAAATCCCCTCCAAAAAGTCCCCAAAAATACTGTTATGTAGAACACGGAGTAATATGCAGCTTGGTGTGAGCGCTTGAGCAATGCCCAAGCGTGGCGCTCAGAACGAAGTGTGTAGTTCAGACAATATCATGGGAATTCATGCGCTTAATTCGATAAACTCCACCGACAACACCCGCTTTAAGCGGAGGTCTAACCACCCCGGATGACGGCTCACTGCTTGTTTCCCGACTCTCCTACAATTGGGTGGTACTCGGGTGTCGTCGTGCTTGACGTGGTGAGAGGGGAGCGTGTTCTGGACTAGGTTATGTTTAACAGAATACATGTCAAGACTTTTGTGGAGGTGGTAGTACGTGCTTTCCACGCTCGAAAAATATATTTGTAATCAATCAAGATTTGAAGACAACATGTGACTTGCTTTCAAAAGCTGTCCCTCACATGTCACTGTTTCTTATTTTCCATATTCATCAGCTTTATTATTTCTGTTGACATCGTCCGTCGGTCGCTGCATCTTTGTCACAGCACCGTAAAGGCATCAACAGAGCGAGCTACTCGGCGGCTGCAGGCACGCGAGCGCCATGTATCGCAGCAAATACCAAGGAGCTTTCCCATGAGCTACGACAGTAGTATTTGTTTTTGAAGTTAAGCCCTGCCGCCTATTTGCGCGGACCTTTGAAGCGACAGTTGTCACTGCGCTTTGTAGGTCAACGTTGTGCTTTGACAGCACCGCAGAAGGCTGTTCAGACTCGGACCCAAGAGACAATCTTTGTCTGACCGAGCCGCTGTGGTAACAACGGGTAAGCTCTCAACAAATGGTATTAAAATCGCGCTATTTTCTCGGAGATCTCGCTGACATCTTTACCCTTCACGTCAGTCGACCTCCGGAACATGTTTCTGCCCATCCGGGAAAGCCGACGTCGGTTCGGCCACCAGACAACATAACCGGACGCCCCCACCTCCAACTCTCCCCTCACTCTCTCTCTCTGAAAGCCTTTTCCTCTCCGTCACATTTTTTCTCCTCGAAAGCCTACCCGCACCGACCCACTGGCTCGTCTTATAAAGTCCCTCAAGTCCGAAAAACGGATCCCCCGTCCCCTTTCCGGACACCCACTACTCGGAACCCCTCTCTCCTCACCCTATGACATCTTGGCACCAGCACGACGACTGAATTTCTTTGCCCTGAACACAACAAGTGCTATACATGCCGGTACTATGGCGTGGGCACCGGAGTACCTTGACCATGGTGCGCGGGTCCCGACGAGCGATGCGGACGACGGACTCGTGCCACACCCACCTTTTTATTTCGACAGCCGCCGAGTGCGAATCGACTGGAGACTGCTGCACAGCCTGGACCTAGGGCAGATCCAGATTCGCACTGACCTGGACGCGCTCAGCCGCGTGCTGGACCTCATCGCCTACGGCGACCTGGAGGCGGAGGATGTGCGAAACTTGAGCGAAACCAACTTCCTCAAAATATTTCGGCTCGCGCAGATGATTGTGGAATATCTGCTCTACGTGCAAACTTCACTGAACCGTGAGAGTAAGTACTACCAGGTACGGCGCCTCAAAGGCTATCACCCACTCACGTCATTAAATATAAGTAGCTACGTGAAAAGCAACCATCTCAATGTTGCCGAGAGAGAAAGAGTCGAGGAAGGAGGTGCATTGCATGCAGAAGCAGCTTTTGATGGTGGATGGACATACAAGTGGCTTGTATAAGAGGGGGATAAGCTTTCGGGGGGGGAGGGGACCGTGGCTTGGCATGCAGAGGCACACGTGAGTTGTAGCAGGACACGGTTGGGGTTTGGACAGGGAGTCATGTGGGGGACGGGGCAGCATGGAATGCAGGAGCCGAATCGGATGGTGACTGGATAGACCTTAAGCTTGACACCAAAGTCGGAGTGGGGTTAGGGGAAGGGACGGACGGGGGTGGTATGTGAAGGCATACTTGTATGGTGGCTGCACAAACTAGTGGCTGGAATGTGAAGTAAGGAAATGGGGTTAGGGGAGGGTATGGCATGGGGGAGCAGGTTTGGAACTTTGCTGGTGGCTGGGTACTGTTGTGACTGGATGAGCGAGACAGTTGGGGATGAGCATTACATGAAGTTGCAGAGTGCGAGTTATATTAGCTGTTAAGTGAACGTGAGTTGTCGTTATGTGACTTTGGGTAGTGTGGCAATTGGGGGGGGGGGGGGTTCCTTGCGAAGGCAGATTTGGAACTGGATACACACTTGCGATTGGTATGGGAAATCAGAAGAGGGGTCGAGGAGGGGGAGCTACATGCTCGTGTAGATTTAGATGTGGCTGGATGCATTTGCGGCTGGCGTGAGAAGTCAGAGGATGGAAGAGCGTTGCTGGTTCATACATGGGTCATAACACGACAGATGTCGCTGCTTACCATACGAAAGGAAGGAGAGGGAGCATAGAGTTAAAAGGTAAGTTTGGATGGTGGCCGGAATCGCTTGTGGTTAGCAAAGGTAGTAACGGGATGGGGGAGGAGGTATGCATGGTTTGCTATACTTCTTATCAGGGTAGTACGTCAGAGGACTTGTGGGGCAAAGAGAGGGCATGGCGCGCAGAATTTATTTTGGACAGTACCTGGACGCATTGAGGACGCGTTTGCAGAGTATAAATTATGATGAGTAAGGACAGGGGGCGTGGTTGAAGGTAATGACGGTCGGAGTGGTGCATTTACTGTTGAATGCAGCAAATGCACCACAAAGAGAAGAGCCACATTGCGGCGCTGCGCCTGCGGTGTCGCGAGCAGAAGGAACAGCTGTCGGCCTCAAAACGCGAGCTCAGGCAGTGTAAGAGCCACCTTAAGACGATGCAGGTGCTCGCGGAGCATGGGAACAGGGAGAACCAGGCGCCCAACCCGCAGCCTCCACCGCCCCCGCCCCCTCCGCAGGTATGCCGCGATATCCCAATCCCCATCGTCGTATTGCAACTCCTCCCAACTGTATTTGTGGCCAAGCTCATCAGTGCATTGCGTCGCTGCAGGTGGTGTATGTGGACTCTCCAGACACGCTGGCGTTGGTACAACAGTTGCAGGTGCGCCCGTTCCCGCAATGTTGCCAATACGTATCTCTCGTCGTTTCATTTGCGAACAGGAATAAATGGGTAATGCATGCACACGCGCGCGCACACACACACAAACACACACACACGCACACACACAGATAGAGGGGGTTAGTAAGTGTGTATGCGTATTTTAGAGGTGGGGGGAATGCTGGCTGTGTAGCAGTCTGTGTAATTGTAAAGATTTATCTGTTTCTATACATGCGTGTGCCAGCGTCACTGTATTTGGGGGGGGGGGGGGGGGGGGGGGGGGGGGTTCAATATTTTTGTGTCACAAACACACACACACACACACACACATAGAGGGGGTTAGTTAGTGTGTATGAGTATTATAGAGGTGGGGGGAATGCTGGCTGTGTAGCAGTCTGTGTAATTGTAAAGATTTATCTGTTTTTATACATGCGTGTGCCAGCGTCACTGGAATTTTTTTTTTGCGGGGGGGGGGTCAATATTTTTGAGAATACTGTGATAAGTACTACTGTGTGTGTGTGTGTGTGTGTGTGTGTGTGTGTGTGTGTGTCTTTCTGTCTCTGTATATGTGTGAGGCTCTCTGCGCCTGAGTTATCACGCGCGCGCGCGTGTGTGTGCGTGGGTTTGGGTTTGTGCGTGTGTTCACGTTTATGGTTAAAGGTATCCCATTCTGAAACTCTGTTTGTGTTTATGCGTGTGTTTGTGTGTGTATTTTTGCGAATGCGCGCGTGTATGTGTGTGTCTGCAGGACGATTTGGATCGCATGACAGAGCAACGACGTAGCATGCAGAACACGATCGACATGCTGACCAAGAAACTGGAGGAAATTGAGGACGAAGGGTTCCCGGTGGCCGCGGAGGATGGGGACTACGCTGGCAATCCGCTGTTCTCGCCCATGAGCATGCCTGGAGGCAGGGCCTCCGACTACGGTAGGCACAACGACCTCATCCCGTCCTCCTCATACACCTCGGCAGCTAATGCATGAACATAGATATTGGCGGGAAGGTTAGGAAGGGGCTGATTCAGTGACTGAATGGAGAGAGCGCTCTTGAATGGGTGTGGCTTTGTTTAATGGTGTGCGGTTGGCCTGATGTGAGTGCTGTGGTTGTGTCTGTGGGGGTTTCGTGGGGACAGCCACGCCGCGCGCGTCGCCTCAACGGGCGGGTAATGGCGAGCAGCTCCCGCTGGGGGAGGTGAGTCGGCGAGTGGAGGCTGCGAGGAGGGAGGAGCGGGATGAATGTGCCGCGGAGCTCAGTGCCCTTCGACAAAAGGTGCGCACTGTCGCTTCTTCTGCAACTCACATGTTCTACATGTCGTCTGGTGCATGAACCCTCCCTCCCCCCTTCCCCCCCACACACACATTCAGAGTTTAGGACAAAAGATATGGAATTTCTGACTCATGGTCTCAGTTTTCCTAGCGGAGTCTAAATAGGTCGAACTAAACAGAAAGATCCATTTGTTGGACTGGGCTTACAAATGGGTATTGCATTGAAAGAGTACTTCGCTGAAAGATGGTCCCCTCAGTGTCTACTGTCATGCGAAAAGGACTATTTACGGTTTCAGGGCGACGGGGAAGGGGCAGGCGCTAATTACGGTGTTCGTGTGTGTGTGTGTGTGTGTGGTGTCAGGTGGGTGGGCTTGAGGCGGAGAATTCGCGGCTAGAAGATGCTGCGAAGGAGGCGGCGAGCCGTTCGCCTCCCGCCAAGCAGCCCAGTCTCACCGGGATGGCGCAGGTGGAGCGGCTGCGTCGGCAGTTGGAGGAGGCGGAGGGGAAGCAGCGCAATGCGGAGGAGGAACAGAATCGCCTGCGACGGTGAGTGGGCTGGGTTCTGGGTTGCTTGCGGTGGATAGGAGCGGACGCGGGCTCTACGGCGGACCTTCACAGAGGCGATGTTGCGTGTGGTGGATGTCCTGTGCATGAACGACTGCCTATTATTGCTCTGGTAGGGATGTGGAGGATTTGCAGGATGAGCTTGAGCGCACGCAGGCAGAGCTGCGTGTGGCTTTGGCTGCCAAAAAGTCGTCTACTGGCCTTGGAGACATGTACGCGCGGAATCTCCCCCCCCCCCCCCCCCCCCCCCCCCCCCCCCCCCCCCCCCCCCCCTCTCAATCCTCAAATATGCAGAATAATAGTGTCACACACATACACACACACACACACACACACACACACACACACACACACACACACTCGATAGTCTACATAATCGTACGTACATCTCCAGACATTGAACTCACGCTTTAAATACACGCGCAAGCTCACACACATTCGCACACACACACACACACACACACACACTCGCAAATACACACACGCGAACACACTTATATGCACACGTACACACAGAGTCCCCTTCCTCACGATTTCGCACTTAAATTGCCTCCACCCATCGGAGCGGTTGCATTGCATATATGATGGATAGATATGTGCGAACATAATGAGATGTCTGATGGTGGGGGTGGGCGTGTCTGGTCGTGTGGCAGGGAGGACGACAACAGCCCTCCGCGTTGGGACAGGGAGCGCAGCGAGCTGAAGGCCGCGCTCGTGGAGGCGCAGGGTCAGCTGAGCGAGGCGGAGCGCAAGTTGGCGGCTGTGGGCGAGGGCGGCAATGAGGCGCGGCAGCTGAGGCAGCAGGTGGAGAGGCTGAAGCTCGCAAACAGTGACATGGTGCTCGAGGCAAGTCCCCCCTCCCCCTTTCCCATGTAACTCGCTGTGTCCCCGTCACCTCTTGGTTGCGTTGAGCCTCCGCGTGAAACCAGCGATGTATTCACGGGCGTATGATGCGACAATAAAACATCAAAGCGTCCATGAATTAGTGCCCTACATGGTCAATGCATCCATGAATTTGTGATGTATTCAATCGATGAACAACAAATTACCTGTATAATTCCGGAACATCGGTCGCATGGATGCATCGTCTTCGAAATACTTAAATAGGGTTGCTCTACAAGTCTGTGATAACTACCACAGTTTTGCTGCTTAGTAACTACCTACACGGCTATCATCCGGTAGTCCGGTTCGTCATTAAGTAGCACTGTGTTTGTGAGGGGACCGATGTTGATGCATCAATGTATTCGTCGCGCATTACCGGCATCAACGCGTCCATGAATCAGTGACGCATTTGATCGATCCATTCGTGAATTAGTGTCCGGATTGATCGATGCGTCTATGAATTGGGAGAGTAACGGTATGGATCAGGCATCAAAATTTGATGCACTGCAGCTGATGATTGATCTTTAATTTTTGATTTGGATGCGGAGGATTTGGGTCCGTTCCCCTTACATCATACTTCTTATCTTTATTATACTTTTGCTTTACTCATACTATCTACTACTTACTGATTCGTTTTACTTGCTCCTACTTTCTTGGATGGGTGTGTTTTATCTATTATAGGCGCAGAGCCTTCGCGACGAGGTGACCAAGTACAAGCACCTGTCGGAGAGCCGGACGCCGGCGCGCGTGTCGGGTGACGGCGCTGTGTCTGAGCTGGAGTCGCGCGTGGCGGAGCTGGGGCGCGAGCGGGAGCAGCTGCTGATGGATGTGGAGGTGGCGAGGGATGCGGCGGATAAGCTGCGCGACGAGCTGGACGACCGAAACGCGGAGGTGAAGCGACTGGAGGCGCTGCTGGACAAGGCGGGCATCGAGTTCGAAGCGGACCTGAAGCAGGCGGCGTCGGAGGGCCGTCGCGTGAAACATCAGGTCGGTGTGATTTTTATAATTTTATTTTTGGTAGATTGCGGAAAATCCTAAACCTTACCCCTAATCCCAGAGAATCATGAACCCTAAGTGTACATGCATGGATTATGATCATTTTGACCCGAACATGCAAAATAATTCATTGAATGCCAGTGTTCAGTCTCATATTGTGGTCCATTTCATAAGTGGTAGTTATAAATGAATTTTGGGAGAGGGCGGGGATGCTGGGTTCACGCGCGTTGCTTCTCACCGATCGTCCTATTGTGACCGGCTTTGATGAGAAGCCGAGCAAAGTATAAAGTAAATCGGAACGTAAACACGCAATTTATTACGGTTTTTATTTACCAAGTTCGAGTCATGTGAAACACGCTCATTGAGATAGTTTGATCTTTTTGTTTTGAACTGTCTTGCTTGCAATTCGATGATTTTGTGTAATGCGGTTGCATTTACGTGTGTGTGTGTGTGTGTGTGTGTGTTTCTATATGTGTGTGTGCGTTTGTGTGTGCGCGCGTGTGTGTGTGTGTGTGTGTGTGTGTGTGTGCGTGTGTGTGTGTGTGTGTGTGTGCGCGCGCGTGTGTGTGTGTGTGTTAGGGGGGTGTCAGAAGGGGGTCAGGGTGTGTTCGCATAGGTAGTACTTTCCAACTTTCAACGTCTTACAACGAAACCCGTTCGAATTCATGATAACTGAAGCTTTTAGGGTGTTCGTAAGCCCTAAAGTATTTTTTTTGTTGGCTTTAGTTTTTTTTTTTTTTTTGTCTACGGAGTTGGTGTATTATTTGTCATCTGATTACAAATTCTGTCCCGCCTATGACAGGCCGAGCATTTTATGAAGACGGCTGGCGACTCGGCGGGGAAGCCACCCAGCGGGCCGAGGTCCGGATCAGTCACGCCGCCGCCGCAGCCGAAGAAGGCGCTGCAGCGGGAGGAGGAACCACGGGAGGCGTCGACGTCGAGGACGGAAATGGAGGAAGTGGATGTGGAAGTGAGCGCGCCGATCCCAAAATAATGAAAATGTGTTTTATTACGACCAGAGAGCCGCCACCTATTCCAATCAAAGTTTGCAACTAACCAGCATTAGCAACCCAGTTATACTGATATTTCCATTCCTATTATATATTAAGCTCCGTAGCTTCTTACACAAGGGCCTGAATGTACGACACTTTCATCAGAGAGGAATTGCGCGAGGACCGCCACACTCCAGCCATCAATTGACATCACAGCTTTTCCTGCTTTCGTGTCGGACGTATGCGTAATTCATCTTGTGTTTGTCCTCTCCGCTATCTTTCTCGCCGGAAAACAGGACTTTAGCGACCCGAACGACTCACCCATGGCGAGCTTGGCGGGTCCGGTGCCGACACGCATGCTCGCGGGCTCGTCGTCTTCTTTCTCAAGCACTCGCGACCTGCGGTCGGCGAGTGAGAAGGGCGGCGCGGGCGGGCTCCTCGCTCGCTCCGCCTCCGTGAGCCGAATGAGCGCGGGCGCTGTGACGCCGCAACGGAGGGCGATGGGGGATATCAAGCGCACGAGCGTGGGGTGGTCGCCTGATGTGGGCAGCTCCCCGATAACCCCGAAGCCGAGCCAGGCGCCGCCGGACCCCGAGGAGTCAACTGATATCGAGGAACTCAAACCTGAGGACTTGGCGCCAAAGCCCAGTCAGCCTTTCGGTGGCATTTCTAGCAGAGCGGCCTCCGAAAGGTAGCTATAGACCCCGCTTTTGAGAAGTCTTCAGTGGCTGGAACGTTTGTTACTGTACTTATATCAGACGTTTTAACTCAGACATGCAAACGTGAGAACAGAGCTATCAATCGGTTAAAACAGGAGTGGGGTATTTCGGCGCCTCTTATGTATTATTAATATTTAGATCATCTTCACTTGTTAATTTTTACCGTTTCAAGCACCTGTCAACATATCGATCGCTTATGTGTGACGGTGGTTCAAACATATAAACTTGATCATAGCATCAATAAACTTGATACAAGTTTGCGCCAACCCAGTCGGTGAGTATAGTTGGGTTGGAGCTGGCGTAGTCGAGTTGAAGGTTTTGATTTAATGGACTGCTTTCGTCGCGTGTCTGACCGCCCCGATGCAATGCGCGACAGGGCCGACAGCAGCGTGTTGGAGGAGGAGGTCGAGTCGTTCCGACAGTCCGACGACGAGTCGGACGATGTTCCTCCGGGACCGGCGGCGTCGCAACCTTCTGCGGAATCCAAAAAGTAAGGGCTATTACTACTGCTGCTCGTGCAAGGGAACCTTCATTTTTTTTCATGAACATCTGTGTGGATATAAATTCACGCAATAAGCACCCTTACCTGTGCCATTGTGCATGTGTTTTCATATTTAATCATGCCTAGTTGTGTGGGAAAAGATCATGCAAGCACTGTTATTTATATCATTGTGTATGTGTCTTTGTTTTCACGGCGCGCAGGTCATCCTTGGACGTCCCGACAGCTTTGCCGTCAATCGCTCCCAAGCCGGCTTCGGCAGCAAAGCCACCTGCCGGCCCCCCATCCTCTTATTCGCGGCCTGGATCGTCAATACCGAGTCCTGCTCGTTCAGCCGTGAGCTCCAGCCCGCCGGCTTCTGTTGGTGATCGAGCTGAGGCGGCGCCTGGAGACGACGACGCAGACAGCGTCGCGGTCGACTTGCTCACCGTCCCGTACGGCCCCTACGATGACGTCGACGATATGGCTCGGAGCGATCCCGGAATTCCTGCCGCGGAAGAACGAGAAGTGGTCGACCAGCGGGTCGAGGCGCGCTACATGAGGACTGCAGACTCGCAGCGTCTCTGGGAGGAGCGACAGGATAGGTTCAAAGTGTGTGCGGCAGTTTACAGCATTTCCTTGTGTTGTCAGAGCCGACAAAATGTTATACGTGGTTACTCACAGATCGCGCCGTTTCTGATTTGCGCAGGACATTTTCCGGTATGACACGCTGATTGAAGGCAAGCAGGGCCGACGTTCGACTACGTTGCTGACGATGGCGACTCTCAATGACGCAAAGTAAGGC
Source organism: Tetraselmis chui (assembly GCA_026401115.1). NCBI lineage: Eukaryota > Viridiplantae > Chlorophyta > Chlorodendrophyceae > Chlorodendrales > Chlorodendraceae > Tetraselmis > Tetraselmis chui. The sequence continues at coordinate 94,104 of JAPMLY010000998.1, forward strand.
TCGTGCCGTGTCGAGCAGCAAGTGGTGTGGCGTGTGATGTGACAAACTGACGAATCGCTTTCGCGGGCGTTGTCGTTACTATTTTTTCGCGGCGCTTACTATTGTTCCGTTGCCGCGCCATGGTCAGGAACAAGCACGGTAAGGCGATTCGACAGGAGCTGGACAAGGAGATCCGCTCCTACGGCGTCGACCCACTGAAGACGCACATGAGTGACGAGGAGTTTGCGGCGGTTATGGAAGAGCTGGACCGGCGCCGTGACGAAGTCGATCGGGCGGTGGCCAACAACCCTGAGTTCCAGGAGCACATCCGGTTCATGCGCGACACCATCCGGTACCACCTTCAGGTAACAACACTGTATCAGTTTCAACAGTCGTTCACATGCGCACAGCCGTATGCTGACTCGTGCTTTCGTGCCAGTACAAGGGCTTCGCCTCTCAATTCCCAGATCATTGAGCATTACTTTTTATTGGCATTTTTCGATAATTGTGTTTCGATTGTATTATTAGAGTGAATCAGAGGCCTTCAAGGATTCCGGCCAAGCCCGTGGCCAGGCGGACCCTCCCGCTAACATTGATCGCACCGTGACGGATGATTTCTCTCTGGACGAAGATATCGAGACGCCCCGCGTGGATGAGAACCAGCCGAGCAGCGATGAGGACGCTCGGACTCTTGGTCGCTACGCCCGACGGGCTGCACCGAGTGGTGGGCCCGCCCCGCCGGCCATCAGTCGCGACGATGACCGCAGCGACAGTAACGACCATGAAGAGAGCCCGAGTGGAAGTCAGAGCGCGTTGCTGCTTCGCGTCGAAGAGGAGGAGGGTCCCGAGGATAAGAGGTCTTCGTCGCCCAAGTCCAGTCACAGTGCCTCCAAATCACGCACGGCATCTACCGAACGCGGGGGAGGTGCGCGTTGAGCAACTGCTGAGGCTTGTGTTTTTCTTATCGTACACGTACTAGTAATGCGCGCCCTTCGACGGGATCAAGTGCAACTGACTCTCGTCTTCGTGCTCGTCTGCAGCGGGGTCCGAAGTTGAAGAACTGAGCTCTTTCGACGCCTCTTCCGACGAGGGTGATTTGCCCGGACCGGCAGCTGTCGTGGCTGGCCCGTCCAAGCCCTCCGGCCCTGTGTGGTCTCGCAGTCACGACGACCCGTTTGAGACCTCCACGGAGTCCACCGGCGGGTTTGTCCCGCCACGCCCCCTCTCTCGCCCTTACTCCTCATAAAACAATCCATCCGTAAATATTGTTTGATTAAAGGTTCGCATTCATTTTCGATCATATGCACATATTGAAAATCGCTGCATCATTAATGATTTTTTTTTTGCTAGGTCTGTGCACAATGCAGTGCTTCCATTCGCCGTGTCTTGTATTCCGTGACCCTCTCGTCACTCTTCTCTTCCTTGCCCTTTTCCCCCCCCCCCCATCCCTCCCCTTCTTTCCCTGTCGTCTTGTCTGTGGTGCTTCCAGTGAATTATTTCAATTGTTTTTAATTCTGTCGTGCGCACTGGTATTGAGTATGCAATGTATGTTTCTATTTGAGGGGAAAACTCCCTTCCTAGGCGATTAACGTTTTCTTGGTTGTATTATTGTGTGGCGGCCCCCTGAATTTGCCCCCCCCCCCCCCCCCCCCCCCCCCCCCCCCCAACTTACACAACCACTTTTGAACAACCCAATATTTTAGTTCTGCACATGACGCATACTTTCAGGTTCTGAGCAACAAATCGCTACGACAGGGTTTACGGTTTATTTGGAATATAGGGTTTATGGATTTAGGGTTTAGTTGGTATATAGAGGGCGAGGCACGAAGCAGTCCAAAGGAAAAGAATATATATTCTGGAAAGGAAGTACCTGTACTCCCCCCCCCCCCCTTTCTTTTTTAAGAGGACCGCATCCCATTATTTCCCTTCCCCTGTGCCTGTATTTTTTTATTAGGTGCCGGCATTGAATTGCAAAAAGTTCATAGAGCAGAGACTGTGGAAGGGTTGCTTAAAATCTACTATAGTCTTTTCGGCTTTTCGCTTGTCTGTTGCAATGGATAGCCATGTGAAATGCATCCAATCCTTCAACATTTCGTGTTCATGTTTATTCTCTTCCACCAACGTCAGTTGAACACATTTCTATGTGCCTGCTCATTCAGGGGCGCATGGGGCGCTCAGCGTGCTACCGGCAGGAGCTCCTCGATGACAAGGTGAGCGTCTAATCATTCTTTACGAAATTTCCCAAGTGTACTACTGTTCGGCCGTTTGTATGTGAGGCCAAGTATCATTATCGATATTTCCCGTAGCCATACTGACCACCATTATCTCTGCTCGTCTATGCTACCACCAGTCCGGCGGCTCTGGTGATTAATTCCTATGATGACGACTTCGATGATGATACTCTTGAAGAGCTGATGGCTTGATCGCGCCCCACCTGCTCGTTCTCGGCGCCTATTCGGCTCGCGCAGCCGCTGTGGTTGCATAGACTCGTTCGAACAAATTGTGACTTCATTAAGTGATTTAAATTTGTTTGGTCCTATCACTGCCTTCAATTGGTCCTACAAACTGCGTATGGTGAACGAATAGGCAACCACAGCCGACCTCGGCATAAATGTATGCCCAGCATTTTATTATTACTATCTCGTCGTCCCCCTTGACTTTGAATTGGTACTCATCTCCGGTCTAAGCACTGGGGCGAGCGACTGGGGTAAAACAACAAGTTCTCGGGCAGCTCGCTGAGTGCGAGTTCATAAGGACGCCGTGCTGGCGTCGGTCACAGTAGGCATTGCGGCTGATCAGCACCACCGTGCTGCGCGACAAGTCCAGCTATCCAGCACTTGTGCAGGTAACTACGGACATGCACTCTCAGATCCCCCTGCTACTTGTTCTTGGAAAAGAGCGGAGCTCGTCGTTGCGAATCACTGAGAGAGGCTGAATCTCTTAAAATAAAACATGGCAGAAGGAAGCGGAGGCACCTCCCCATTGCCATGGTGACCGCGGAAGCAAACGAATTTCCGGGCTTCATTGCCTTCGACTAAGACACCAAGTACAGCTGGACTCTTAAACACACGGCACCGCTGGGAATACACTGTGCCTCCATTGAAGGCAGCACAGCGTGATAGAAAACCAAAGCGGATTCACGCAGTAGTGACGAGATGGAAGTCCAGCTTTGCACCCCCACAGCTGCTTAGCTTCGGAATCCTTTATTGGGTGTTGCTCTCAGGTTATTACAGAAATTGTTCTCCGATTTTGGATTACAAGTGAAGGAGAACAACTTGAGCAAGGACAGGGACGTGACCGTCATGGATAATTATAGGGGCATTTCCATTATGGGGGCTCTTATTAAACTACTAATGACGGTCGTAACCCAACGTCTTCAAGATGTATGCCAAACGAATAAAATAATCCGCCGGTGGCAAGGAGGGATTTATGCCAGGGGAAGAGTGCCCCTTGCAAGTCGCGAGCATATTTGATATCGCAGGCCGCCGCCAGGCGTTAGGGCTACCCACGTATGCGGGGTTTATAGATTTACGGAAAGCATACGATACTATCCCTCATGAACTTCTATTTTCTAAACTAGAGGCTAATGGGATTACGGGACATATGCTATCCTTCCTTAAAACTCTATATAGGGATAGCACTGTCCAAGTAAAAACGGGAGAGGCCCCGGGCATATTATCCGACCCCATCCCAATAGAGCGCGGACTGCGACAAGGGTGCCCAGCATCCCCAATCCTCTTTAATATATTTATTAATGATATATTTGACGGGATAGAAGGATTGGGGTGCGAGGTGCCAGGATGCGTTGACATGCTTGACTCTAGGCAACCGTTAAGGGTGCCGGGCCAATTATTCGCCGACGACACCGTGGGCCTTGCGCCATCGCTCGATAACTTGCATGCCATGTTCGCCCACTTTTCCCAATGGGCGGAGGATCACTATATGGGATTCGGTGTAAAAAAATGCGGGGTAATGGCGCTAGGCCGCCACTCCGATGTAGTCGCACTACGCGAACAAGCCGACCGTTGGCAGCTAGGGGGGGAACGGGTACCGGTTGTATCTGAGTATAGATATTTAGGCGCGTTGATAAATTCGGATTTAAGTATGCGAAATATCGTGGGCGATAGGGTAAACAAAAGTAGGCGCGCCGTTGAAGCGCTCGACTCGGTGTTAGGAGGGCGGGATATCCCCATTAATGTACGCACCTCGGTGCTTAAGACCTGCATATTGCCGGTCCTTACTTACGGGTGTGAAGTATGGGGGATGGATTCGACTAGCGGCGTCAATAGATTACAAACTATATTAAATCAATGTTTGAGGCGCCTAGTTGGGGTGGGTGCAAAGGCCCCTGGGGTGGCCACAGCGCCACTACTACGGGAGCTAGGAATAGCCCCCATAGAAGCAATGGCAGCAGCGGCTAGGACTAGGGCGTTCCTTAAAGCGCCCACCCTAAATACATGCATAAGCGATCTAGTGCGCCAACCTAGTCGTTCGCGCCCAAATACTTGGACGTCTGGGACCGTGCGGTGGCTGGATCGTTTTGCTAGGGCAAGCGCGGAATTAGCCCCAAACGTACGCGTCCCACCCGCTTGGAGGTCTTTGCAACCACGCGTGGCCTCTCACCTTGTTAAAGCAGCGGTATGGGGTCGATTCGAGACATCATCGTCGGCATGTACTAATACGTGGAGTATTTATTCCCAGGCCTCATATGTTGGGAACCCATTGCCACAATACGGCACGGGCATTCCCGCGGGGGCCGTTGCAGGGTTACACATTATGATTCAATTACGTACGCGTGTATTTCCCACAGCCCGTCGTCTTGCCCGCATTCATGCCATGCCTGAACGTTTTCTCCATCATTGTCCTGCATGCGGCGGGGATGTTATTGAATCTATAGAACATATTTTGCTTGAATGCCCACGTTGGGAATGCCACCGTCGTAATTTTGGGGCGCTAGCCCCAGATTTTAATGGTTTTGTGCGTCGTTTCGCTACATCCCCCGAAGATATAAATGCCTTACTTTTAGGCGGTGTCCCCCCTTCCCTTCATGGCGCCACCCATTTTACAGGAAATGGGAGGTTTTTCGAGTTATGGCGCCAAGCCCTCCCTCATATTGCTTTCTTTGTAGTTCATGTATCGCACTCCCGAAATGTTTTGCTCCGTGAGATGGGCCTTGGTCCTTCTCGCATTTCTCGAATGGGTCGACGCCCGGACGGGTAGGGCAGACCTTTCTTGGTCAGTGCCGGGAATGCATTCATGTTTGTTTGCATGTCACTGGAAGGTTTTAGTTGGTGAAACTCCAACACTGGCCTCGTGTGGGGTTAGCGCAGTACGGAAAAAAAAAAAAGGACAGGGAAAAAGTCATTCATTCTCCGATGGTCAACGATCTAAACAGTATTCGGCAAAATATGAGTGTTTCTTTGTTCACATAATCAAGTAAAATGAGGCACCAATAGTCACGCAGTGACATACACTGCATTTATTACATGATTCATTTATTATATGGAATACGAAAGACATGCGAGGAAAATGGTGGAAACGGGGAGTTTTCTAGGCGCGTAGCACCAGGCCTTCTTAAGGCTGCGACCTGTGAGTCGGTCGTCTTTCTCTCGAGTAACATTGACTGGCATCTTGCCTAACCCCATTTGTTTGATTGCTTAGTGTTGCCCTTTTTTACGGCTACTTCCGCCACAATTGCTATGCTCTAACGACTTTGTTTCCCCCCCGATACGGCCACACCACAAGTGCTTCTCACCGGTGTTTTCAAACGCGCGGATGCAACATGGAATGTGCGCACTTTCGTACGATGGGTCATCGCGCTTGTCGGCTATCTCAATTTGGAGGCAACGCCATTTCCTCACCACAATGGTTGGCCGATGTACGCTAACGGACTGAGTCTTGATGCGCGTCGGGTACTTCCATAAGGTATGCACCGCTAACCGCTAAGTACCATGGTGTGGCGGTTAGCCTCTGAAAGCTAAACGCTAGCACAAATCTGTTCTAGTCTGTCTAGTTCTGTTGTTGCAAGATGGCAAATGATGTTGTCGAGAGGCAAAAGATGTTTCACTGCTGTACTTAGGCAGTAGATGTTGTAAGTGAACAAAGGAATTTGTTAAAAGGTTCTGTCACCTCCCTCTACTGCACTGGGCTTAAATAGGTTTCAGCCCAGACTAGTTATGCCTGCAAGCTTCGCTTACGTGTCAGGCGTTGGTGCTGCTCAACCGTCGTCATCTGTCCTCGAGACACGGCCTGCCTAGCATTGGATTTCACGACGCGGCTCCTTCTGCATTGAAGAGCTCGTTCTGGCGCGTCATCTGGCTAGTTAGATTAATTATGCATATCTGTACGTACCGGGAGGTACTGGTCGTACTGTAGCATCAGCACCCTTAATATTGCAGTAGCGACGTACCCACGAGTATACGTCCATCCTGTGGAAAAGCACGAATTGGTATCCGTAACGAGTACATGTACAATGTCCTGCAATGTACTGTTGCAGGACTGTACTCGTCACACTCGTACCCTCCCCCTCTTGACAGATCAATGAGGCCGCCGCGAGGCAGACCTCCGTGGTTCTTGGCTCCTTTACTGAAGCATTTACTGGGACTCAGGAATGCGCGCTGGGTGAGCGTGCATGAAGTCATTGTACGCCTGAGTCTTGGCGAACTTGCGCCATTGGGGCGTCTCCAAGAATTCTTGTAACGCAATTGTTCGATGCACCTCGTTCAACCGGTGCCAGACAGGTGGAATGTCGTCATCATTGAAGTGCGTCATGAAGAGCAAATATTTGCCTCGTCGCCCAGGTAGCGACTTGATGCACACAGCAGAGATGTGTGAGACGTCGAACTCCTCGTCGTCTCCTTCAGGTACAGTTACCGGGACAGCTGGTCGTAGCGGAGCGGTAGAGCAGGGTCGTAAATTGTTAACATGGAACACAGGATGTAAGCGTACTGTCGCTGGTAGTTTCAATCTGTAACTGTGTTTTCCAATCTGCTCCTCCACTGGAAAAGGGCCGAGCTGTCTGTCTCTGAGTTTCCTGTTCGGTTGTCCTCTGAGAAAAAGATTTGCTGTGACGACTGACACCTTGTCTCCCTTAGCGAAGTGTGGCGCTGTAGACGGTTCTGTACGCGCTTGCATCTCGTCCTTATGTAGCTGTAACACAGAGCGTACCAGGCTGTGCACTTCCTGTAACAATTTCAACCGTTCTGTTGCGTCTTGCGAAATTGGAATCGATGGTCGCATGCTGAAGAGCAGGTCAGGAGGCTCCTCAGGAGAAAAACCAAAGTTAGCCTCGAACGGTGTGTGCTCAATTCCGAGTGCACGCGAAGCATTGTACGCAAACTCCACTTGAGGTAAAAGTGTCGACCAGTCAGAGCCATCATAGCAACAGAAGCAACGAAGAAGCTGCTGAAACGTGCTGTTCACACGCTCTGTCAGTCCGTCTGTTTCTGGGTGTCGGCTGGTAGACATGTTCAGACGCGTTCCAAGGCGTCTCCAGAGTGTCTGCCAGAAAGCGCTGACAAATTTCGGGTCACGGTCGCTGATTAGCACACGGGGTAGTCCATGTAAGCGGTAGACTCCCTGTAAAAACAAAGTGGCAGTTTCTTCGGCAGTAATCGACTCTGTGCATGGCAGAAAATGGGCCATTCGAGTTAGATGGTCTACTACAATCAGCACACTGTTAAAGCCATTGCTCTCAGGCAAGTGTGTCAGGTAGTCAAGACCAACTGTGTGCCACGGTCTGGGTGGAACAGGCAATGGGTAAAGAGTCGCGGCCATCTGCGGTCGAATCTTCGCTCGTCGGCACACGACGCAGCGTTCACAAAAATCTTTCACATCTTGGCGGATTCGTTTCCACCAGAATCTGTCGAGTGCTTTAGCAAGAGTGCTAGCAACTCCTCTGTGACCAGCTGACGAACTTTCGTGCAGCTCTGCGATCAATCTCAGTCGGAGCTCAGAGTTCTGTGGAATACAGAGGCGATTGAGACGCCAAAAGTACCCATCTCTGGCTTCTATCCGGCTGTCTCTTGTCCACTCACCATCGTCCCCATAAAACGAATCTTGTGAGAACCCCTCGCGAATGAGATCAGCGAACTCAGGGCTCAGCTGCAACGCGTCAACAGTCAGTAAATTTAACTGTGCGTCTTCAAACAGCAGCTGGGACTTCCGTCGTAATTCTCGATCTGACGGAACCTCGCCATCCCAAAATAAGGGTACTGTGGCCTGAGGTACGAAGTCTGGACGCCGGCTTAACGGGTCGGCTTCGTTCAGAGCTCCCTTGCGATATGCAAGTGTCATCGAGCCCACAAACGGTTGCAAATCCCGCAGGTATCTTGCTTGCCGCTTGTTCAGCCTGTTGTTTGGTTGCCTGAGCAGATGCCGCAGTGTGTCGTGGTCTGTTACGACAAGGAACTTAGAACAGCCTTCAAGATAGCACCTCCAATGCTTGACAGCTTCGCATACGGCCAAAGCTTCTAAGTCGTACGCAGAGTAAGTGTTACCACGCTCAGCTGGATTCAGCTTACGCGCCCAGTAAGAGACTGGTTGAAGACCGCCCCCTTGGTCTTGCAACAGGACTGCTGCAATCCCCACTGTTGATGCATCTGTAGCTACGGTGAACGTCGCGTCCGAGCTGACCTCCGGAAGGATCAGGCATGGCGCGGAAATGAGCCGTAACTTGAGAGTCTCGAAGGCTTCCAAACAGGCAGGCGTCAGCGTAACCTTCTGTGGCTGGGACTTCCGCAGTAAGTCCGTCAATGGAGCCGTAAGGTCGCTAAAATGGTGTATAAATCTCGCATAGAAGTTGCAGAACTGTACGAAACTGCGAACCTCCTTCTGCGTCTTGGGCACTGGCCAGTCTGCAACGGCCTCGACTTTCTTTGTGGAAACCGAAATTTTCCCGGCTGACACAGTGTAGCCCAGATACTCCATTTCTTGCAATCCGAAAAAGCATTTCTTAAGGCGTAATTTCAGCCCTTCCTCCTTGAATCGCTGTAGCACGAGACGTAGGTGCTCCAGGTGCTCCTCCAGAGTTCGACTGTAGATACAGACGTCATCGAGGTAGACTGTCACGAACTTATGTAAAAAGTCGCGAAGAATGTCGTTCATCATCCTCTGAAATGTAGCTGGTGCGTTGCACAGTCCAAACGGCATGGCGACCCATTCCATTAAGCCATCAGGGGTTTGAAAAGCCGTCTTGTGAACGTCCTGATCACGCACTCGAACTTGCCAGAATCCAGAAGCGAGGTCGAGGTGTGTGTAAAAATTCGCGTCCTTAAGTTCGTCCAGTGTGTCATCCACTCTCGGAAGTGGGTAGGCGTCCTTACGCGTAACCTCGTTAAGGCCACGGTAGTCAATGCACAGACGTAGCGAGCCATCAGCTTTTCGCACAAATAGAATTGGCGAGCCGAACTCACTATAGCTGGGGCGTATCAAACCAGCTTCCACTGCGTCTTTGAGCTGTCGATTAAGCTCAGCACGCTCTGCTGGTGACAGTCGGTTCAGACGTTGACGTCGCATTGGGCCAGTTGTTTCAATGGGATGATCCCACTGTCGGCTTACAGGTGGAGAGTCAACAGGTTGCAGTAACTCCGGGAAGTCTTCAAAAAGTAACGACCGGAAGTTGTCACGTTGTTCTGCAGTTAGTTCCTCTCCAGTGTGGAAATCTGTCTGTTGTTCAGCTGCTGACGTAAGTTCGATGACGTAAAAATCAGCATGACGTCCTCTGCTGCGGCGCGTCTTGCGCATGAGTTTCTGAACTTTCGTAGATGACAGCAGCAGACACTCAGGGCGTCGTTCCTCGAGTGTAGTCTCCACAGCTGTACCGTCCATCAGTGTAAAAATTCTGGTTGTACCAAATTGTAAAGAGGCCTGTTCGTCATCAAGCCATGGTAAACCCAAGATTAAATCAGCTGTGCGTAAATCACGTAGAACGTAAAAAGTCCTGTGAAATTCGTGTCGAGCCAGCTCAAAAGTGACGTCACAGACTGTAGTAGAAGTCACTCGTTGTCCGTTAGCGAGTCGAACTGGAGTCTTACTTGCAGACTTCCGAGTCTGTAAAGCAAAGCGTCGTACAAAGTCCTCTGATACAAAGTCAAGCGTCGCTGCGCAGTCCACTAATCCAGAAATGTGGTGTCCGCCATCAGGAGTTTTCACAGTCAGCTCAGTTCGAATTAACGGGCGAGCTTCCGTGAGGTCAGTCAGTAGTGCTGTAGCTGGCGAAGAAAATTGTTGCAGCGTAGCGATGGACTGTTCCGAGTCGTCTGTTGGTACTGGTACCGAGTCGGGTTGATCAGGTGCTGTAGGTTCTGAAGAGTCGTTAAACGCACAATCTGCGTCGACTAACCACAGTTGCACAGGCCAAGGGGCTGGAGCAACCACCTCCTGTTGCGCTGGGTTCTCCAATGACTGACGTGTAAAAAGCTGTGTCCTTGCTGGGAATTCTTGATAAAGTTTCCAAGTGCTTAGTCACCTGAGTAAATTTCGCCCACTTCGGTAGTACAAATACAGCCATCGTAGATGTCGGAGATGTTCGACGACAATCCTCAAAATGCTGCGCAATCTGCTCAGCTAACTCCCAGGGTGGGTTGATGAACACCCGTTCTCCTGTCAAGTCTCTGTCTAGAATCGAGTCACTCGGCGAACAGTGAGGTAAGTCACCGTGCGAGTTTAGACCTTCATCATCAGCACATCCCTCCAACGTGAAGTTGAATCGTGCATGCAGAGGGTCAAAGACTGAGTCAACCAGTTTCCAATCAACTGAACGTCTGGTTACATGTTTACGACTCTGTCTCTGCTTAGTCTGACGACGACGACCTGCTACTTGCGTTACATGTGTCGCAACTGTAGTCGATGGAGATGCCGAAGGTGTATCGACGACCTCTGTCGCTAACAGTGTCTCAGAATGAACAGTAGATGTAGCCGGCTGCTCCAGTTCATTTGTAGAACAGCCTTGCCACCATCATTGCTTCTTAGGTTGCATCGGTGCCTTGCCTTTGAACTCCGGGCATTGGAACAAACGGTGTCCCTTCTTGTGGCACTTGAAGCAAAGTCCCTCGTCCATGTGTCGTTTTCGCTCCTCAACTGTCATCGCGTTTGCAAGCGAATTAAAATCTTCACGACCAGAAGTCTGACCACGTCCACCATTGTTGCCACCTCCACGTCCACGTCCGCGGCCACGTCCACGGCCACCTTTGTTACGTTTCCAGACGTTAGAGGCTTCCTCGAGAGGGTCATCAAGGTTGCGCTTGCGTGTAGGTTGGGTAGATGGTCCAGCAGCAGACCTCGCATTGCCCAGTTCCGGTGAGTCTGTCACGACGTTATTCAAAAACTTTTGCAGCGGTGCTGATGCTACAGTACGACCAGTACCTCCCGGTACGTACAGATATGCATAATTAATCTAACCAGCCAGATGACGCGCCAGAACGAGCTCTTCAATGCAGAAGGAGCCGCGTCGTGAAACCCAATGCTAGGCAGGCCGTGTCTCGAGGACAGATGACGACGGTTGAGCAGCACCAACGCCTGACACGTAAGCGAAGCTTGCAGGCGTAACTAGTCTGGGCTGAAACCTATTTAAGCCCAGTGCAGTAGAGGGAGGTGACAGAACCTTTTAACAATTCCTTTGTTCACTTACAACATCTACTGCCTAAGTACAGCAGTGAAACATCTTTTGCCTCTCGACAACATCATTTGCCATCTTGCAACAACAGAACTAGACAGACTAGAACAGATTTGTGCTAGCGTTTAGCTTTCAGAGGCTAACCGCCACACTGGTTTCGGAGCTCTTTGGTCGACGCACGCTTTCGTTGCTCGTTGATCTGCTCGACGTTGTTTGCTTGAGTTGAGATGGCTTCTCTTGGAGCTGGACATTACGTGGTTTTAGTAATTCACGTCGGAGGAACTAAATCGTCGGACTTGAAGTTGGTGTTTCAGCGTGAGCCTCGTTCTGGTAAAACTTGGTTCCCAGCTGGCTCTGTCTTACCTAACGAAGAGCCTGTCGACGCTGCTATTCGCGAGTTACACGAGGAGACCGGTCTTGTTCTGACATCGGATGATTTGACGCTGTTGAGTGGTGAACCTGTTAACGTTACACTACCTCAAGGACGACAGCTTGTTTACGTGTACTCGGCTTCTATTCCTGTCCTGTTTGCTACGAACAGCTTACGTACACCTGCTCAGGTCGAGCAGGCTGTTTTGGAACAGTCGACAGTTAATCCGGATGGCACTTACGTCGTCCCGGAATCCATCAACATTGACGGTCTGACACTTACGCCTGCACAGAATGGGTTACTTCGTGCTAAGAAGCACAAGAGTGAATTACTTCACTTCGGTTACGTGGCTCAGTGGGAATCTTTTTATCGAGCAATGACACAACATGTTCCAGTCATGCAAGACGACACGTCTATCCCGAGACAGTTCCACATGTACCCCCGGTTTACGACGGTCGACTCTGGTTCTGTCTGGCTGCTGATTCGCGGACACATCAACCGACTGACTGGTGAAGGACCTACAGATTTACGAGTGGGAATGCCGATGCCTACCCACAACTTGGCTGGACTATCTGTGACTCTCACGGAGACTCAGCGTAAGGCTGCTATTACTTCACCGTACCAGGATGGTCGAGTGCCTAATGTACTGGAGGATTGGCTTGAAGCGCAGCCTCAGCGTTTTATAATGCTTGGAATTACGGCTGACTCGTACGATGCAGTGTTCTGGGTTACTTCACAGTTTTCTGGACACCTTGGTGGGTGGTGGTTGAACCGGAAAAATCAGCCTCCAATTCCATCTACGTACAACGAGCTTGTTGAGGAGTTACGCAAGTCGACGTTTCTTCCGAACATTCAGGACGACGCAATTAACGCTTTGCTGAACTTTACGCAGAGCAACACGATGAGTTACGCGGTTTTCACTAAACAGTACAACGACTACTTACGTCGGTCTCGTCAACACCTGACAGCTGAAGTGCAGTGTGTACGCTTCATTAATGGCCTAGCGAACGATGCACTCAAGAAACTGGCTAAGTCACACCGAGCTCAACTAGGATACCAGACTACGCTAGTGGAGCTGCAAAACTTTTTGAATAACGTCGTGACAGATTCGCCGGAACTAGGCAATGCGAGGTCTGCTGCTGGACCATCTGCCCAGCCTACACGCAAGCGCAACCTTGATGACCCTCTCGAGGAAGCCTCTAACGTCTGGAAACGTAACAAAGGTGGCCGAGGACGTGGCCGCGGACGTGGACGTGGAGGTGGCAACAATGGTGGACGTGGTCAGACATCTGGTCGTGAAGATTTTAATTCGCTTGCAAACGCGATGACAGCTGAGGAGCGCAAGCGACACATGGACGAGGGACTCTGCTTCAAGTGCCACAAGAAGGGACACCGTTTGTTCCAATGCCCGGAGTTCAAAGGCAAGGCACCGATGCAACCTAAGAAGCAATGATGGTGGCAAGGCTGTTCTACAAATGAACTGGAGCAGCCGGCTACATCTACTGTTCATTCTGAGACACTGTTAGCGACAGAGGTCGTCGATACACCTTCGGCATCTCCATCGACTACAGTTGCGACACCTGTAACGCAAGTAGCAGGTCGTCGTCGTCAGACTAAGCAGAGACAGAGTCGTAAACCTGTAACCAGACGTTCAGTTGATTGGAAACTGGTTGACTCAGTCTTTGACCCTCTGCATGCACGATTCAACTTCACGTTGGAGGGATGTGCTGATGATGAAGGTCTAAACTCGCACGGTGACTTACCTCACTGTTCGCCGAGTGACTCGATTCTAGACAGAGACTTGACAGGAGAACGGGTGTTCATCAACCCACCCTGGGAGTTAGCTGAGCAGATTGCGCAGCATTTTGAGGATTGTCGTCGAACATCTCCGACATCTACGATGGCTGTATTTGTACTACCGAAGTGGGCGAAATTTACTCAGGTGACTAAGCACTGGAAACTTTATCAAGAATTCCCAGCAAGGACACAGCTTTTTACACGTCAGTCATTGGAGAACCCAGCGCAACAGGAGGTGGTTGCTCCAGCCCCTTGGCCTGTGCAACTGTGGTTAGTCGACGCAGATTGTGCGTTTAACGACTCTTCAGAACCTACAGCACCTGATCAACCCGACTCGGTACCAGTACCAACAGACGACTCGGAACAGTCCATCGCTACGCTGCAACAATTTTCTTCGCCAGCTACAGCACTACTGACTGACCTCACGGAAGCTCGCCCGTTAATTCGAACTGAGCTGACTGTGAAAACTCCTGATGGCGGACACCACATTTCTGGATTAGTGGACTGCGCAGCGACGCTTGACTTTGTATCAGAGGACTTTGTACGACGCTTTGCTTTACAGACTCGGAAGTCTGCAAGTAAGACTCCAGTTCGACTCGCTAACGGACAACGAGTGACTTCTACTACAGTCTGTGACGTCACTTTTGAGCTGGCTCGACACGAATTTCACAGGACTTTTTACGTTCTACGTGATTTACGCACAGCTGATTTAATCCTGGGTTTACCATGGCTTGATGACGAACATGCCTCTTTACAATTTGGTACAACCAGAATTTTTACACTGATGGACGGTACAGCTGTGGAGACTACACTCGAGGAACGACGCCCTGAGTGTCTGCTGCTGTCGTCTACGAAAGTTCAGAAACTCATGCGCAAGACGCGCCGCAGCAGAGGACGTCATGCTGATTTTTACGTCATTGAACTTACGTCAGCAGCTGAACAACAGACAGATTTCCACACTGGAGAGGAACTAACTGCAGAACAACGTGACAACTTCCGGTCGTTACTTTTTGAAGACTTCCCGGAGTTACTGCAACCTGTCGACTCTCCACCTGTAAGCCGACAGTGGGATCATCCCATTGAAACAACTGGCCCGATGCGACGTCAACGTCTGAACCGACTGTCACCAGCAGAGCGCGCTGAGCTTAATCGACAGCTCAAAGACGCAGTGGAAGCTGGTTTGATACGCCCCAGCTACAGTGAGTTCGGCTCGCCAATTCTTTTTGTGCGAAAAGCTGATGGCTCGCTACGTCTGTGCATTGACTACCGTGGCCTTAACGAGGTTACGCGTAAAGATGCTTACCCGCTACCGCGTGTGGATGACACACTGGACGAACTTAAGGACGCGAATTTTTACACACACCTCGACCTCGCTTCTGGATTCTGGCAAGTTCGAGTGCGTGATCAGGACGTTCACAAGACGGCTTTTCAGACCCCTGATGGCTTAATGGAATGGGTCGCCATGCCGTTTGGGCTGTGCAACGCACCAGCTACATTTCAGAGGATGATGAACGACATTCTTCGCGACTTTTTACATAAGTTCGTGACAGTCTACCTCGATGACGTCTGTATCTACAGTCGAACTCTGGAGGAGCACCTGGAGCACCTACGTCTAGTGCTACAGCGATTCAAGGAGGAAGGGCTGAAATTACGCCTTAAGAAATGCTTCTTCGGATTGCAAGAAATGGAGTATCTGGGCTACACTGTGTCAGCCGGGAAAATTTCGGTTTCCACAAAGAAAGTCGAGGCCGTTGCAGACTGGCCAGTGCCCAAGACGCAGAAGGAGGTTCGCAGTTTCGTACAGTTCTGCAACTTCTATGCGAGATTTATACACCATTTTAGCGACCTTACGGCTCCATTGACGGACTTACTGCGGAAGTCCCAGCCACAGAAGGTTACGCTGACGCCTGCCTGTTTGGAAGCCTTCGAGACTCTCAAGTTACGGCTCATTTCCGCGCCATGCCTGATCCTTCCGGAGGTCAGCTCGGACGCGACGTTCACCGTGGCTACAGATGCTTCAACAGTGGGGATTGCAGCAGTCCTGTTGCAAGACCAAGGGGGCGGTCTTCAACCAGTCTCTTACTGGGCGCGTAAGCTGAATCCAGCTGAGCGTGGTAACACTTACTCTGCGTACGACTTAGAAGCTTTGGCCGTATGCGAAGCTGTCAAGCATTGGAGGTGCTATCTTGAAGGCTGTTCTAAGTTCCTTGTCGTAACAGACCACGACACACTGCGACATCTGCTCAGGCAACCGAACAACAGGCTGAACAAGCGGCAAGCAAGATACCTGCGGGATTTGCAACCGTTTGTGGGCTCGATGACACTTGCATATCGCAAGGGAGCTCTGAACGAAGCCGACCCGTTAAGCCGGCGTCCAGACTTCGTACCTCAGGCCACAGTACCCTTATTTTGGGATGGCGAGGTTCCGTCAGATCGAGAATTACGACGGAAGTCCCAGCTGCTGTTTGAAGACGCACAGTTAAATTTACTGACTGTTGACGCGTTGCAGCTGAGCCCTGAGTTCGCTGATCTCATTCGCGAGGGGTTCTCACGAGATTCGTTTTATGGGGACGATGGTGAGTGGACAAGAGACAGCCGGATAGAAGCCAGAGATGGGTACTTTTGGCGTCTCAATCGCCTCTGTATTCCACAGAACTCTGAGCTCCGACTGAGATTGATCGCAGAGCTGCACGAAAGTTCGTCAGCTGGTCACAGAGGAGTTGCTAGCACTCTTGCTAAAGCACTCGACAGATTCTGGTGGAAACGAATCCGCCAAGATGTGAAAGATTTTTGTGAACGCTGCGTCGTGTGCCGACGAGCGAAGATTCGACCGCAGATGGCTGCGACTCTTTACCCATTACCTGTTCCACCCAGACCGTGGCACACAGTTGGTCTTGACTACCTGACACACTTGCCTGAGAGCAACGGCTTTAACAGTGTGCTGATTGTGGTAGACCATCTAACTCGAATGGCCCATTTTCTGCCATGTACAGAGTCGATTACTGCCGAAGAAACTGCAACTTTGTTTTTACAGGGAGTCTACCGCTTACATGGACTTCCCCGTGTGCTAATCAGCGACCGCGACCCAAAATTTGTCAGCGCTTTCTGGCAGACACTCTGGAGACGCCTTGGAACGCGTCTGAACATGTCTTCCAGCCGACACCCAGAAACAGACGGACTGACAGAGCGCGTGAACAGCACGTTTCAGCAGCTTCTTCGTTGCTTCTGTTGCTATGATGGCTCTGACTGGTCGACACTTTTACCGCAAGTGGAGTTTGCGTACAACGCTTCGCGTGCACTCGGAATTGAGCACACACCGTTCGAGGCTAACTTTGGTTTTTCTCCTGAGGAGCCTCCTGACCTGCTCTTCAGCATGCGACCGTCGATTCCAATTTCGCAAGACGCAACAGAACGGTTGAGATTGTTACAGGAAGTGCACAGCCTGGTACGCTCTGTGTTACAGCTACATAAGGACGAGATGCAGCGCGCACAGAACCGTCTACAGCGCCACACTTCGCTAAGGGAGACAAGGTGTCAGTCGTCACAGCAAATCTTTTTCTACGAGGACAACCGAACAGGAAACTCAGAGACAGACAGCTCGGCCCTTTTCAGTGGAGGAGCAGATTGGAAAACACAGTTACAGATTGAAACTACCAGCGACAGTACGCTTACACCCTGTGTTCCATGTTAACAACTTACGACCCTGCTCTACCGCTCCGCTACGACCAGCTGTCCCGGTAACTGTACCTGAAGGAGACGACGAGGAGTTCGACGTCTCACACATCTCTGCTGTGTGCATCAAGTCGCTACCTGGGCGACGAGGCAAATATTTGCTCTTCATGACGCACTTCAGTGATGACGACATTCCACCTGTCTGGCACCGGTTGAACGAGGTGCATCGAACAATTGCGTTACAAGAATTCTTGGAGACGCCCCAATGGCGCAAGTTCGCCAAGACTCAGGCGTACAATGACTTCATGCACGCTCACCCAGCGCGCATTCCTGAGTCCCAGTAACTGCTTCAGTAAAGGAGCCAAGAACCACGGAGGTCTGCCTCGCGGCGGCCTCATTGATCTGTCAAGAGGGGGAGGGTACGAGTGTGACGAGTACAGTCCTGCAACAGTACATTGCAGGACATTGTACAGGTACTCGTTACGGATACCAATTCGTGCTTTTCCACAGGATGGACGTATACTCGTGGGTACGTCGCTACTGCAATATTGTAATGGTGCTGATGCTACAGTACGACCAGTACCTCCCGGTACGTACAGATATGCATAATTAATCTAACCAGCCAGATGACGCGCCAGAACGAGCTCTTCAATGCAGAAGGAGCCGCGTCGTGAAATCCAATGCTAGGCAGGCCGTGTCTCGAGGACAGATGACGACGGTTGAGCAGCACTAACGCCTGACACGTAAGCGAAGCTTACAGGCGTAACTAGTCTGGGCTGAAACCTATTTAAGCCCAGTGCAGTAGAGGGAGGTGACAGAACCTTTTAACAAATTCCTTTGTTCACTTACAACATCTACTGCCTAAGTACAGCAGTGAAACATCTTTTGCCTCTCGACAACATCATTTGCCATTTTGCAACAACAGAACTAGACAGACTAGAACAGATTTGTGCTAGCGTTTAGCTTTCAGAGGCTAACCGCCACAGCCATCTCCAACATCCATGTCCCACCGCTTATCCGTTTACCTCGTTTAGCCTCCTACCGTGCCAAGCATGGCACGGCTATATGGTTACCAACGCCCACAATGTGGAGGTAGAGGTAGGAGCCGACGGGCCTGCAAGCACACCCCCCTTCGGGACCGCCGCCGCCGCGCCGCCCGCGGACGCCCTTCTCTTGAGACCCTACATGCGGAATAAGCGCTCTACGCGCCTCGCGACCACCCCATAATCAAAGTCGTCACATGTGTAGCGCACTATTGTAAACGTCGTATGATACAAATTACTTCGCGATAGCATTTGCGATGCCAAAAGATGTCGGATTCATGTAGTACCGTATTGTGAATGCAGTATAAGAATGCTTGTGCTTCGTAATAGCAATTGCGTTGCCCAAATACTAATTTTCCTAGAATCACGTGTCTTAATGTGGCTGGTCGAGCACGAGAACGCACGTCCATGAACCTCTGCGGTTGTATGCTCAACACTCGTGACGAGTGGTCGCTCGATAATAACCATAGGCGTGGGGGTGTCGGCTCTTGAGAGCAAGAACCGACATGGACGCTTTCGAGTATTATACTCCAACACCAACGGAAGTAGCTTATTGTACGAGGCCACGTGGAATGGCATCTTTCCTTGCGTGGTGGTGACCCGTAAATATATCCCGATTGAGCACCGCCTAAAACCATCTTTGTGTAAGCCCTCTCGCTCCGCGCTCGGTCACTTCTTAATTCACTTGTCATGCGTATGTTTTTTTTCTTGTGTTTGTAGCATGGGTGTTGTCGGAATTGGGAACGGATAGTTACACGTAGGTCGTGCCGGCCCCAGAAGGGGGCCCGGTGTGGTGACTAGAAAAGTGAGAAGAGAAGGCACAGGCAGGGCCGGCCGACCGCCACATGCTAGTGCTAACACCCCCCCTCAAGGTAGCCGAGGTCTTGACGTCGTCCTAGCTTGCGCCGAGGAAGGTGCCATCTTGGTCAAACGTGTAGTGCTTGTAGCGTGTGTCTCATGCCGGGTAGGTGTAGCGACATGCGCTCAGAGGAACTTGCCGCTACCGGCGAGTTGCCGATATGATGCGGTTCAAAATGTACTGCGTAATGTACTAGTATGAAATGCAGCGGGAAAAACTGTCCACGGGCGAATTAGCCGACGCATGAGAGCGACCGGCGAGGAAGAACCAAAGCCAACATGGTTGTTAGGAGCGTGTAGGCACGCAGAAATATAGACGGGCGCTGCTCGTGTTTACTCCCCCCTTTCGCCGTGGGAATGATTAGCTCCCCGCTAAGTTAGGTAAGCGTTGCGGCGTTGCCTCGGGAAACAACAGTTGCAGTACTAATGTAAGTACGCACGGGCCGAATTTTCGCGGTTCAGTTTTAAACAACCACATCATGTCGAGACCATCGGTAGGCTGAAGGCCCGGTGAGACTGAAAGTTGGGTGGCGCCGGGCGCTTTACACACGCGCTTCTCCTTTTTACGTGGGACATGGTAGGACAATCGCGGACAACCAGCTCGAAGGCGAAGCGTGGTGTCGTTCGGACGATGAATTACTAGCGTGGCGCTGAGCGCTTTACACACGCTCTACTCGTTTTTACGTGGGAGTAGGTAGGACTAGCGTGGCGCCGGGCGCTTTACACACGCTCTTCTCTAGTGTAACTTTGTGGCGCCCGCCGGTGGCGCAGCGGCGGCGGCCACGGAGGGGGGTGCGCTCGCAGGCCCGTCGGTATCCCCTCACCTCCCCATGGTGGGCGCTGGAACCCCGTAGCCGTGCCAGGTCTGGCACGGTAGGGGGCTAAGAGGGCCGACAGCTCGATCCGCGGGATCTGCAGCTATCGGGAAAGCCATGTACAGAGGGCTTTTGAAAAAATAACTTCTGTGCAATACCGACGCCAAGATCTCCCGCTCGGCCCGTCCGATGTGTTTTTTCGCGTACAAATACTCCTAAATACAGCCTTACTTTGAGGGGGTGGGGCATGTACTACGGCAGCGTTTGATGGCGAGGAGGGTGCGGCCGGATCAGCGGTGGGAGGCGGGTGTTGGAGCTGGTGGTGGCCAGCCGGGAAGCAGCGCCAAGAAAGGGCGCTCGCTAGCCGTCGACCAGCCATGTGCCAGTCGAACCTTGCCGAGGGGTGAGGCAAGACATGGCACATGCCGGTGGCTAGTCGCAGACGGAGGAGCGGCTATATGAGGCGGCGGCGATCCTCATGATCAGCCGCCGCCGGAAAGCCCTGAACGGAGGGCTTTTTTCGGATACTAAAAAAAACAACGTCCGTACCCGGCGTCGAGCTAGTTGGGGAGTAGCACCAGGGTAGGGCGCTCACTAGCGAGCCGCTACGTCGTCCAGCGTCATCTCCCGGGGGGAGGAGTTAGCTGAGACGGCAAGGAGGACGGTCGCGACGGGAGGAGCGACACGATCTGGCGGCGACGACCCTTTAGGTCGGCGCCGCCGGAAAACCCGGCACGGAGGGTTTTGTTTAATTCCGGGCGCCCGCGGCCCGCCGGATCCGGCTACGGTGACCTGCCCCCCCCCTCTTCGACACCCACTACCCCGACATACCTTCATAATCCTAGGATTCCTTGAGCGTGGGCCCGGGTGAGCGCGGAGGCCCCCGCTCAAGAAAAGGCTGCTCGGTGGACGCGCGATCAGAGGGGGGAGGGTACGGCCACAGGCCGGCAAACCGACAGGTACCCGGGTACCAGACAGAGAAAAAACCGAGGAAATGAGCGGGGAAAATTCAGGTGCGGAGGCAGGAGCGCTAGTTTTTTCTATGTCTTTGTGTCTCGGCCCCCCCCACCTGTCCTCGAGGTGATGGGGGACCTCGACACGGAGGACCGCCGCGTCGGTGGACGCGGCAAGACCTTGGGGCGGGGTTTACGGGATGGAGCGGCGGGATCGACGAGCGACCGCGCGAGGAGGGGTTTTTTGCCAGCCTTTCCCCTCCTACCTTCGGCAAGACCGAAGTCACGCGGGAGCTAGATTTGGCTGGCCCGTCGTCCCTCCCGAACGCCGACCGGCCTAGGCCGGTCGACACCCCGGTTCGGCGGGAGCGGGCCGTGCATCGTGAAGGTCGAGCAGCAGTTTAGTTTTGCATTTCTAGATAAGTGGATTTATTTTTAGATCTGTTTTTCTTGATTACAGAATTATTACGCTGTTACTGCTTAGGTGGGGAGACTGTGGCAATTACTGCGGTTGCTTACAGTTATATAACTCCCGAGGAACGTCGACACACATTGCATATCGGTGTGTCGATAAGAAATGTACCTGGTCGGAGAGACCCGGGCCCAACTTGCTAATAAGTCTTGTATGGCGAAGTAGAGTGGCCCGTGAGACAGCAGCCGGTCCAGTTTGCCGGGACATGTTGTAAACAATTTCAATTTCAATTTCAATGTAACTTTGTGGAGGGCCCATAACCGATCGGAATCGGGAATGGATAGTTACACGTAGGTCTTACCGGCCCCACAAGGGGGCCGAGTGTGGCGACTAGACAAGTGAGAAGAGAGAGATGGCGGCCGGCGAAGGAACCGGCAGGGCCGGCCGACCGCCACTAATAGGGAATAGAGTACCGCTAATAGCATAACACTAAGTACTCTAATGACAAATAGCTACCTTTTACATAAGTACTAGGCAACGGGATGCTAGTGCTAACAAGTGTATAATGACATTAACTACTGTCCGTAGTAGTTATGCGGGCTCTAGCCCTCCGTACTGGTGATCTCATGATCGGGTTAACATTTGCCTACCTGTATTCCACATTTTGTTGATAGCATTCTCATATGGACGTACGTGCGAACGTACGGACTTCCCGAAGCATTTTGTGTGAGCTTGGCGCGCTCGGATAGTGGCGATTACGCACCACATGCATAGACGTCAATCTTCTTCCATTGTGAACTTGTGGATAGCACATGCCTTAAGAAAAAAATCTTTTACATCCGCGCTCGGTCAATTGTACCACATTTTCATGTTGTTGATTGTCCCACTCCGGTTTGGCGACTTTCGTAATGGGTTAAGTAGCGTAGTAGAAGGGGCACATTAACTAGTACCACGTAGAGGGCATTTGTGTGAGCCCCATGCTTGCGGATGACATGAATCTGTGGTCCGGTTAAGTATGCTTATTGTGCTGCCACTCAAAGGCAATATAAGATTTCACAAATTATTTAGTAGTTGTAGGATGATGTACACTTAATGCGCGGCTTCCAAAGGAATTTGGTGAGCTCCGCGCTCATGTGAGATTAAAAAGCATGATTCTCAACTACGCCTGAGTTTCCCGTGACAGTGCGTAGTGCATGTGCTGCCATTAACTCTTATTGATGTTGCCCCCACCCATTCTTTTGTTCAAATGGATATTGTACATATGCCGCACGTTTTGATGAGGTCAATATGTAACCTCCGCGCTCGGGTGATACTCATAACATATTGCATTTCATGCATTTCTGCCATAGTTCTCATGTATCGGATAACGAATGTACACTTGCCTGAAGACATGGACGGATTAGCCGTCCGCTGCTTTATTGCTTTAGTGGGTTTTTTTGGCCACTAACGAAGGGTTGCCTCAACATGGTTGCTATGAAAGAGTTTTCCCCTCCCGCCGCGACGGCACCTATTACAAAAATTTTCCTCATACATATGGACATTTACCCTTCGGGCGTGCCCCACTTTCACCGTTGTCGCTTCGTCACGGCGTTACTTTGTGTGTCGCGCGCGCGCGCGCGTGTGTGTGTGTGTGTGTGTGTGTGTGTGTGTGTGTGTGTGTGTGTGTGTGTGTGTGTGTGTGTGTGTGTGTGTGTGTGTGTTTGCTCTTCATATCCGCAACATATATGAATAGAGTTAGGCCCACCGTACATGGCGATCTGTGCAATTCTGCAACCATGTTTTTCCCGTGTAATTGTTGCGTACGATGCTTTACTAGGGTACCTGTCAGGTAGTCCGGCCTGCGTCCGTACCCTCCCCCTTCCGATCGCGCGTCCACCTAGCAGCCTTTGTTGAAGTAGGGGCCTCCGCGCTCACCCGGACCCCCCGCAAGGGTCTCGTCTATCCGGGTAGTGGGTGTCGAGGAGGGGGGGGGGGGGGGGGGGGTCAGATCACCATAGCCGGATCCATCGGGCCGCGGGTGCACGGAAATTAGTCAAAAAAACCTCCGTATGGGGTTCTCCGGCGGCGTTGACCCGGAGGGTCGTCCTCGCTAGATCTTGTCGCTCCTTCCGTCGCGACTGGCCTCGTAGCCGCCCAGGCTTACTCCTCCCCCCGGGAGATGTGACTTGTCGGCGTGGCGGCTCGCTGGTGAGCGCCCTACCTTGGTGCTGCTCCCCAACTAGCTCGACGCCGGGTACGGACATCAGTTTAATTTCCAAAAAGCCCTCCGAACATGGCTTTCCGGCGGCGGCTGATCCTAAGGATCGCCGCCGCCTCATATAGCCGCTCCTCCGCATGTGACCGGCCACCGGCATGTGCCACGTCTTGTCTCACCCCTTGGGAAGTTTCGACTAGCACAAGGATGGTCGGCGGCTAGCGAGCGCCCTTTCCTGGCGCCGCTTCCCGGCTGGCCACCACCATCTCCAACACCCGCCTCCCACCGCTGATCCGGCCGTACCCTCCTCGCCATCAAGCGCTCCTGTAGTACATGCCCCACCCCCTCGAGGTAGGACTGTACTCAGTAGTATCTGTATGCGAAAAAACACATCGGACGGGCCGAGCGGGAGATCTTGGTGCCGGTATCGCACAGAAATTTTTTTTCAAAAGCCCTATGTACATGGCTTTCCCGACTGCTGCAAATCCCGCAGATCGAGCTGTCGGCCCTCTTAGCCCCCTACCGTGCCAGGCATGGCACGGCTACGGGGTTTCCAGCGCCCACCACGGGGAGGAGAGGGGATACCGACGGGCATGCGAGCGCACCCCCCTCCGGGGCCGCCGCCGCTGCGCCCCCGGCGGGCGCCCAATCGCTTTATGAAATGAAATGAAATGAAATTGTTTACAACAATACCAATGTATACCGGTTGTTGTCTCTGGGCCCCCCGTTCAACGCCAATTAGTTATGGACTTATAAGCTGGAGTAGACCGTGAACCACTAATCCCAACCTCTCCATTGGCAGTGACGATACCGTCTAAAACATACACGTATCCATGTATTATTATTTTTTTATCTGAACGTTTTTTTGGATATAGTATGAAATATAAAATGTCGCTAGTCTCCAAGATACGCGGCCTGCTCCAACCGCTGCGGGGTCGCTGATCAGCAAGGCTGTTCAGCTTGAGCTGGTCGAGACGAACCTGCCTTACCTCGGCTCTTGTGCGACTCCGGTCGTGCCGGAGCTAGGGGGGAAAGGCAGGTGAAAAACCCCCCTCGCTCAGGTCGTCGTCGGTCGCTTCTCGATCTATGCTCATCCCCGCCCGAGTTATTAGCTGCTCCTCCCGACGCAGCGCGCCACCTAGCCGAGTTTCCTCTCCTCCTTCGGGGGCTGAGAAGAGAAAATAACTAGGCTGCAGAAGGTGTCCGGCTAGCTCTCCTGCCTCCGAGCCAGATTTGCTCCTGTCCCCTGTCCTTGTTCCGTCCGTTTCCAACACATATTTGATCGCGTTGTGGCCGTCCGTACCCTCCCCCGGTGGTTTACGTTGTTAGGGGACCGCCTTTACGAGCAAGGTGCCGTTACGATAACCCTAGGCACAATGCATGAGGCAGCCTGTCGATAACCGGGTACCGACTAGGGAAGGGTTTGGTAGAACACATGGATCGAGTCGCCGGTCCTCAAAAGATGGTGGGTACGGGGAATTCTTCCAAAAACCCCCCGTACCGGGCTTTTCCGGCGGCGGGTAATCCTAAGGACCGCCGCCGCCAGACCCTACCGCTCCTCCGGCTGCGACCCACCTCCGTCTTGCGTAGCAACATGCCTCGCCCCCAAGGGAGACCTAAGGCTCTCGCAGGGCTAGCGAGTGCTAGCGAGCGCCGTGCCCTAGCGCTGCTTCCCATATGTCCGCCGCCATCTCCAACACCCTCGTCCCTCCGCCGATCCGTCCGTACCCTTCTTCGCCAAAAAATATTTTGCAAACGCCGCTCCCGCCCCATCGTCGGGAGAGTATCTGCGAGTATTTAGTCGCCGAAAAGACATATCGGACTCGCCGAGCGGGAGATCCATGTGCCTGTGTACGGATATTATGTTTTTTCCGAAACCCTCCGTACCGGGCTTCCCGAGAGCTGGTGATCCCGCGGATCGCAGCTGTTGGTACCTCGTTTAGCCCCCTACCGTGACAGGCATGGCACGGCTACAGGGTCACCAGCGCCCACCGCGTGGAGGTAGAGGTAGGTGCCGTCGGGCCTGCGAACGCACCCCCCTCCGGGGCCGCTGCCGCTGCGCCGCCGGCGGGCGCCCAATCGCTTTACCCTTGTCACTAGCGAGTTGGAGGGCCCACGTGCTGCGATGGTGAACAACAATAACTTGAATTTATTGATTATTGTGGGACCACGGTTGCCAAACACGCGTAACCGCTACGGCTGTGCTGATACCAACATGCCGAGGTTATCCCGTCTTCTCTTGTGATACTAGTGAGCTTGTCGCAATACTTATACTTGGACAAATCCGGTAAGGTCAATTGCATAAGAACGGGCTATTTTAATTCCCTATCGATGTTTTTTACCAAAGAGTATGGGTTGTTCACGAATCTTTAGCTCGGGATGACCCCGATCAAGACGAGGCACATGTAATGTCCGCTATAATCGACCTTAAACACACTTACAAACGCTCAAGGCGGCGCTATCAATTAAGCACGCTTGATTTGCAATTACATGTGTGCTATTTATGAGGAAGCTATGGTCCTTTACCTAACATAGCCATACTAACCTCACGGCAAACATGTATATAGGCGACCCGGACTATGATTGTTATACGTCTTTCGCATCCGTTGTTCGCGCGAAAAAAGTTGCTTAGGCCGCACGCGCTGGCCCCGGTGCCCGTCCATCTCCTAATAGGCCGGCCGCTCCTCATGGGCACGGTAACCGTTTCGCACGCTTGGATGTCCATGGTCACCCTAACGGTGCCATCCTAGGTGGCGCTCAGAGCGCGTCCCTCTTGAACAATCAGCCCCGTCAATGGCTCGCACATGTACCGAACGATAGACAATTAAGGCCGCGCCTTTCTTACGGTGCTTACGGACACCTTCAAAAGAGCTGCCCGAATGCAACTGCCAAACGTGGCTAATCATAACGCAAGCATAGTTTGGCTTTGTTTCCCATGCATACCTATCCCCCACCGAAAGGACGTATATATCTATGGCACTATAAGTGTATAGTTATCTTCATGCTCGTGTTACTTAATAGAGCCAAACCGCTCTCACGCAACGTCTGAAGAAGCTCCGGCTTAGATGAGAGTGTGTTGTGTTGTCGAAGGGTTACACGGAAGTGCCATCACCGGGAGTCGAACCGCACCTACGCGTCCGGAGTCGTACGCCGTAACCAAGTAAAGTGCCTAAAAGTCGGTACCCGATAGGGACATATCCCATGTGTATACCCCTTCATTGCCCGAGCAACGGGCTCCCGCATTACATCCACTACTGGCTAGGTAGTGGGGTCAAGACTCCCCCGGAGTACAACGTACGGATGTGTCCATTATAATGCCCACCACGGAGATCTCACAACACTCCCCTAATGGACACCATCCGATCGACTCCGGTCATTCCCTACAAACCCGCGACATACGAGGAGGGCCCATAAATAGTCGACGGGTTGCACGGAAGTGCCATCACCAAGAATTGAACCCGCACCTACGCGTCCGGAGTCGTACGCCGTGACCAAGTACCGTGCCTAAAAAACGGTACCCGATATATATAATGTACATACCATCGTACTACTTCAGCAACGGGCTCCCGCTGCACATCCACTATTGGCTAGATAGTAGGGCCAAGACTCCCCCGGAATACAACGTACGGATGTGTCCAATATCATGCCCACCACGGGGATCTTACAACATGGTAGGCTTGCGACCCACGCTATCCTGTGTAATAAAACGGCTCTTAGGCTTTTGGCCCTTGTGCCATGTGTGCTATAATTTACGCATTCTATCGAGCACATGCTGCGGTAGTGCACAATAAGTAACATAAACTTACTGATTAATGTAGGACCACGGGTGTCCCACGTGCTACACCGCTACGGCTTTGATGAGCATAACTCAGCGGAATATAACTCTTCATGGTACATGTACGACAAATTATAACTAGACCCGTTCAGAGTTGCTTCAATCTGCGTAAATAATATTTGCGCACGACCTTTGGCTCCGCCGATCTTGCTAGATTCTCGGTCACAACACTCCGAGCCTACCCAACAATGAGTTGTCGTATAAAATCCTGCATGATTGCATGGTGTAATGCATAGAAAACGGGGAGTTCTTCACGTGTAATGGAAGTAAGCACTGCGAACTTAAGATGTTCTGCGCACTTGAACGGAGCGCAAAAAAATACCGGTTTTCTAGGCGCGTGCGACCAAGCCTTATTAAGGCTGCGACCTGTGAGCAAGTCGGTCGTCCTTCTCTCGATTAACACTGGCATCTTGCACCCCCCCCCCTGAAATGGTTTGACAATTTCGAGGTAACTAACCCTTGGCGATTGGCGATTGGCGATTGGCGCCAATTTTTTTAAATGCGATAGCGCGAACAACAACAATACCCGTGTCTTGCATGTTTGGTGAGGGACTAATGTACATCCTCCTTTGAAGGTTGCGTCACCCCGGCGGAACGCCACAACAGATTTTCTCGCTGTAACTTTAACCCTTGAAAATCTCCCGGACCGTTTAGGATATGAATCGTGGTGAGCACGTGCGGAGGTTGAAGGGAAGGGAGACAATACTACGAGTACGAGCTGGCTGGAGGAGCAATCGTACTTGTTTCGAAGTGGCCGGTATTGTAGTAGACCATGAGATTGCTAACGAAAGTGAGACACTACTTGCCACCTAGATTCTCTCCTTTTCTTAAACCAATCCCGTGTTCTCACCACCTCGGTTAGTGAACTCTGAGCCTACCCAACAAGCGAGTTGTCGTATTTGGTCGTGCATGATTGCATGGTACAGTGCATATACAACTTACAAGTAGTCACGAAAGCAACGAAATGGCCATTGGAAGGACTACGCAATGCACAGCCTAGCAAAGAAAAGTGCACATATGCTAGGCGAAGATTTGCCAACGTAATCATATTGAGCACGTCGCGGGTTTTGTTTTAAAATTCGACCAAGCGGCGTAAATTTGTCTTTATTTTACTCCCATGCCATGCGGCATTCGCCACCCTACCATCACGACCCTACCATACTCTTCCGTTTCCGTCTTTCCGCACTTAATGTCTAAATGTAGTGCATATTGATACTATATGACTTTGCTTATAACTTCATTATGTGAGCGAATCAAATATGCAGTGATATGTCGTCCAATATCGGCGTCGTGTTCCAACGTCCGCTATGAAAATGAATTGAAACCGTGTAGGGTACCGGCGTTCCACTAGTTGTTGATGTTTTGAACATAGTGTGGGGCTCCCATATAGGCATATATATGTAACATACATGACGGTCTCTCCCTATCCGGGTCCATACCGCGGCCGCCGCAGCCATCCTCTCTGAAGAATTGTGCGGGTATTTACCTCACCCATGGAGGTTGCAATGCAGATTCTAGTAAGGGTAGCTCGGTTTTTGGGGGGCGAGTGTATGTCTCGTTGGTGTGTAATGTGGAATGCGGGAACGGGGGCTTAAGATATGTAAATGAGCAAAGAACTGTGATTTTGTAAAGGCTTGGAATTGAGTGCAAGTGTGGTTGAGATAGCACGCGAGGGTTAATTCATTCTAAGCTTTCACGATGATTCTGCCCTATGTGTGTGTGCCAAGGGTGAGGAAGGAGGTGGCGGTCGCTAGTCGCCACATACTAGGTACAATGGCGACGGTGCGGCTCAAACCGGTGGCGGAGAGAATTTCAACCTCGGTACTGTGCACTCGGTGACGAGCGTTTGTGGCTATTAGAGGATTGTGAAATTTGAAATTTGAAATTAAACACTCCAATACAAGTAAAAACCGGCTGGAGTCTCTGGGGCCCCCCTTATGCTACGCCTAGCTGGACTTAGAAGCGTGAGGTACCGTGAACCACTAATCCCAACCTCTCCAATGGCAGCAACGATACCGTCTAAAACATACCCGTATCCAGGTATTTATTATTTTCTGATCTATACTCTCTCTTTTTTGGATAAGTATGAAATAAAAATGTCGCTAGTCTCCACGATACGCGGCCTGCTCCAGCCACGGCAGGGTCGCTGATCAACAAGGCTCGTCAGCATGAGCTGGTCGAGTCGAACCTGCCTGACCTCGGCTCCTGTGCGACTCCGGTCGTGCCGGAGGTAGGGTGAAAGGCAGGTGGAAAACCCCCCTCGCTCAGGTCGTCGTCGGACTCGTCTCGATCCGTGCTCGACCCCGTCCGAGATATCGGAGATAGTAGTCGCTTTGCTCGGCGCGACTCTCCACCTAGTCTAGCCTTCTCCCCCCCCGCGGGGGCTGGGAGGAGATAATAGCCAGGCTGCAGACGGTGTTCGGCTGGCTCTCCTGCCTCCGAGCCAGATGTCTCATGTCCCCTGTCCGTTTGCCGTCTGTTTCCACCACCCATCTGATCGCGCTGTGCTGGCCGCACTTGCCTCCCCCGGTGATTTACGTTGTTAGGGGGCCGCCTATACGAGCAGTGTGCCGCTGCGATAACCCGGGGCACACTGCCAGAGGCAGCCTGTCGATAACCGGGTACCGACTAGGGGAGGGGGAACGGATAGTGCCCAAGGATCGGCTATCCTCAAAAGATGGTGGGTACGGGAATATTTAACCGAAAACCCCCCGTACCGGATTTTTCCGGCGGCGGATGATCCTCCCGACCTCCGCCGTCAGACCGTGCCGCTCCTCCGGCTGCGACCCGCCTCCGTCCTGCGTATCTTCGGGCCTCTCCCCTAAGGGAGACCAAAAGGTTTCGCAGGGCTGGCGGCTGCTAGCGAGCGCCGTGCCCTAGCGCTGCTTCCCAGCTATCCGCCGCCAACTCCAACACCCTCGTCCCACCGCTGATCCGTCCGTACCCTTCCTTGCCAAAAACATTCCGCAGTCCTCGTACCCGGCAGGGCGGGAGAGTATCTGTGAGTATTTAGTCGCTGAAAGAACAAATCGGACAGGCCGAGCGGGAGATCCCTGTGTTGGTGTACGGATATTATGTTTTTCCAAAACCCTCCGTACCGGGCTTCCCGACAGCTGCTGATCCCGCGGATCGCAGCTGTCGGTACCTCGTTCAGCCCCCTACCGTGCCAAGCCTGGCACGGCTACAGGGTTACCAGCGCCCACCGCGTGGAGATAGAGGTAGGTGCCGACGGGCCTGCGAGCGCACCCCCCTCCGGGGCCGCCGCCGCTGCGCCGCCGGCGGGCGCATGGATTGTGCTTGGTGTGAATTAGCTGTTGGATGGTGAAGCTTATTGGCGGTGAAGCATTTCCACTTGCCGATTCGTATCCTTTTTATATGATACTATCCCCGCATGTTAAAATAACGCCATATGAATGTGTGCTAAATTATATGAAGTGAGGGTTGTGGGTATTTACATGATGTGGACTGTGGAGTAGGTCTTTTAGGAGTAATAATAAGGCATGGCATGTAGTGAGTGTGTTGTCGAAGACACTTTCGTTGCTTTGGTGTCCACCGCCATATATAACTGCGCGAATGTGAACATCTGAGGGTGTTCCGTTGTCTCCGGGGACTGGTCAGCGTGGAGGTTCGCTAAAAATACTCAATTGGCTTTTTTTTCGAAATTCATTATTGTAGTTTCCCAACGGTCACCGTTATTGCATTCTAGGAGGGATAGCAACATTTGGAGCTGGTAGATTATGAGTTGGTGAGGGTGGGATGGCAAACGTGGAACGCAACATCCGCGCCATCCGAGTTTGCGTGAGCTAGAGGGTCCCATGTTTGGTTTGTGAAATCAAGTGGAGTGTGTGTGTGGCGGGGTTAAGGGTTTGATATGAACCCTAAATCCAAACTCTTTCTAACGTCGAGCTTGATGCTGAGTACTTGAAGGTTTCCGGTTCCCCTCCGGTAGATTAGGTTTGAACGTGTATGGCTATGTCCAATCGTCTAGGGCTTCCGAACCCAACGAGCAATGCGTATTCGGGGTATCGCCGCCCGCAATTTGCATGGCGAGGGCGTCAGATAGTTATTTTCCAGTACATTTCTTGCATGCTTTCTGTCACATATCGCTATTATATAGTGTTTTACTTGTTTTACCATGTGCCGGAGCTGAAATAGAGACGTTAGGGTATAATATTAGGTTGAGGAAACCCTTACATCTCCAGTCCTCCTCACCTATCCGCGTGACGAGGGTGTGATGAATAGACCAGCAGGCGCCCGCCGGCGGCGCAGCGGCGGCGGCCCCGGAGGGGGGTGCGCTCGCAGGCCCGTCGGCATCCCCTCACCTCCCCGTGGTGGGCGCTGGAAACCCAGGCATGGCACGGTAGGGGGCTAAGAGGGCCGACAGCTCGATCCGCGGGATTTGCAGCTATCGGGAAAGCCCTGTACATAGGGCTTTTGAAAAAATAATTTCTGTGCACTACCGGCGCCAAGATCTCCCGCTCGGCCCGTCCGATATGTTTTTTCGCGTACAGATACTACTGAGTACAGTCCTACCTCGAGGGGTTGGGACTTGTACTAAAGGAGCGTTTGATGGCGAGGAGGGTACGGCCGGATCAGCGGTGGGAGGCGGGTGTTGGAGCTGGTGGTGGCCAGCCGGGAAGCAGCGCCAGGAAAGGGCGCTCGCTAGCCGTCGACCAGCCATGTGCCGGTCGAACCTTGCCGAGGGGTGAGGCAAGACATGGCACATGCCGGTGGCTAGTCGCAGACGGAGGAGCGGCTATATGAGGCGGCGGCGATCCTCAAGATCAGCCGCCGCCGGAAAGCCATGTACGGAGGGCTTTTTTCGGATACTAAAGAACAATGTTTGTACCCGGCGTCGAGCTAGTTGGGGAGCAGCACCAGGGTAGGGCGCTCACTAGCGCGCCGCTACGTCGTCCAGCGTCATCTCCCGGGGGGAGGAGTTAGCTGAGACGGCAAGGAGGACGGTCGCGACGGGAGGAGCGACACGATCTGGCGGCGACGACCCTTTGGGTCGGCGCCGCCGGAAAACCCGGCACGGAGGGTTTTGTTTAATTCCGGGCGCCCGCGCCCCGCCGGATCCGGCTACGGTGACCTGCCCCCCCCCCTCTTCGACACCCACTACCCCGGCAGACCTTCATACTCCTAGGGGTCCTTGAGCGTGGGCCCGGGTGAGCGCGGAGGCCCCCGCTCAAGAAAAGGCTGCTCGGTGGACGCGCGATCAGAGGGGGGAGGGTACGGCCACATGCCGGCAAACCGACAGGTACCCGGGTACCAGACAGAGAAAAAACCGGGGAAATGAGCGGGGAAAATTCAGGTGCGGAGGCAGGAGCGCTAGTTTTTTCTATGTCTTTGTGTCTCGGTCCCCCCCACCTGTCCTCGAGGTGATGGGGGACCTCGACACGGAGGACCGCCGCGTCGGTGGACGCGGCAAGACCTTGGGGCGGGGTTTACGGGATGGAGCGGCGGGATCGACGAGCGACCGCGCGAGGAGGGGTTTTTTGCCAGCCTTTCCCCTCCTACCTTCGGCAAGACCGAAGTCACGCGGGAGCTAGATTTGGCTGGCCCGTCGTCCCTCCCGAACGCCGACCGGCCTAGGCCGGTCGACACCCCGGTTCGGCGGGAGCGGGCCGTGCATCGTGAAGGTCGAGCAGCAGTTTAGTTTTGCATTTCTAGACAAGTGGATTTATTTTTAGATCTGTTTTTCTTGATTACAAAATTATTACATTGTTACTGCTTAGGTGGGGGGACTGTGGCAATTACTGCGGTTGCTTACAGTTATATAACTCCCGAGGAACGTCGACACACATTGCAGATCGGTGTGTCGATAAGAAATGTACCGGGTCGGAGAGACCCGGGCCCAACTTGCTAATAAGTCATGTATGGCGAAGTAGAGTGGCCCGTGAGACAGCAGCCGGTCCAGTTTGCCGGGACATGTTGTAAACAATTTCAATTTCAATAGACCAGCAGCACGCGCGGCAGTACAGGTACCCGTAGGGAGTGCGGAGAATAATATAAGTGTATACCCGCGATACAGGTACGGCAAGGCGGTGATTACCTGTACTTTAGGGTAGAATGTAGACACAGGTAAAGGCACAGGTAGACGTAGATAGACACAGATAGTCAGACAGAGTAGAGATGTAGGGATAGGGTACGGGAAGGGGGTTTGCGCGCGCTTTCAGCTGCCGGCTTTGCGTTTCAAGTGAAGTTGCGTCGCAGTCATCAGTCCTCTCGCCGCCGGCCAATTTTCCGCGCCTGAACCGGAGTAGAGGGTAGGCACTCTCCTTTTGGAATCACTCCTTCACCCTTCATTTTGCCGCGTGCACCGCAGACTGTGTCTTGGGCTGCGCGCCTGTGTGTCTTGGGTGTCCTAACCAAACTGCATATACCCTAACTTAGTAGCACCGGTGAGCACTGTAGTAATTTTGCCTTCCGATTGGTCAGGCCAGACCTGCACCCTGCCAGCTGGCGCGCCATTGACCCACGCCGCCGCCCAGCCTTAGTCACCATAGCTCCATCAACCGCCAACCGCATAGTAAATTCTGTTTCGAACCCTGTTTATCACCGACGCGGCGCTCAATTCTGACCCGTGCGCACCCTGACTGCCTCAGCAGCTCATCGGCCGTCCCTCAGCAAGTAATCCGTCTTACGTACTTTCCAGAAATCCTTTGAAGTACCCTGGTACCGCTCCCTCGTTTTCTCTCCTCCGTCAACCCGGTCACCTTGTCGCGCCCTTTCGAACCAGAATGCGAACTGCTGGCCCGTCTGTGACACTCACCTCCGCGCACTCTAGCTGTAACTTAAGAAATGGCTTCAGAACTCCGGGTTTTCCGGCGTTTGCAGCTCTTTCGCATTACTTGTTGAGCGTTTTTCTTTTGGACGTCTTTCGCGTCGACTTGATATGTGTGATCCTAAGCACTCATCTGTTGCTGCCAGCTCGTCGCGTAACGCAAGTCACGCTAGTAGGCCGTTGTCTTTCCTCATGCGCTGAACGTTGACAATTCCTGGTAATTGTGTCGTCTACAGGCACGCCGTTCGCGCTATCCGCCGCGCAGGTCAGAGGCGCAGGCTATTTTTCTTAGTTAATTTCTTTATTTTGGGAGGTTCATTTCGCTGGAGTAGCAGGCATCCAAAATTGGGGCGCTCCAAATGAGGACATGCCGCCTTACCCCGTCCTGAGGCTCACACGCCGAACAGGTCAGCAGGTCATCCATCTCCAACTAGCAGCAGCCCCCCACTCCTCCCTCTCTCTCACCCCTTCTCCCTCCATATCAGCCCCCCGGCCCCCTCCCCCAGCCCCGCGCTTCCCCGTAATGTCTCCACGCATTGAAGCCCTCAAGCTGCCCCGTAGCGGGCTGACCGAGACCATGCGCTCCCTGGGGGCCACTAGCACCCCTGGCAACCACCGCCCACCGGACACCCACCGTCCCCTCGCCGCTCCCGCGCCCCCGACGTCCTCCGACCCACCGCCAGCCATGAAGGGCTTCATGTCCAAGGGTGACCTGGTCGGGATGCGGTCCTGGCGCAACTGCAGCATCTCCGCTGGCTCCAACAACCCCAGCGGCATCCGGAGCGAGCTGCAGCAGATTTTGGGCTCAGGCGGCAGCGGCGGCCCCAAGACCAGCGCTATCTTTGGCTGCTCCCCTCCCTCGCGCGCCATCAACCCGCTTAGCAAGGACTCCACCTTCATGGGGGGCCGCCGCTCTGGTGAGCACAGCGTCCTCAGTGTACTATACCCTCCTCCCTCGCCCACTCCCACCCCTGGCCCCAGCACAGCAAGCTGTACATAGATGACAACCCCCACAGCTGGAGTACCTGGTGTCCTTCCCTTGACGTTGCGCGTTCCCGAGGGCACTCGCTCTCTGGGTATGCTCGTCCTTGAGGGGTCAACACCGCAGGGCTCCCCCGAATGAGATTCCCCAGTGAGGCACAAGTACAGTATGACAGAGAGAACCCATCCCCACTTTCTACCACCACAGCAGCAGCAGCCTTTATATGTACGAGTATGTGCCAATATGTGACGGAGTAGACGCCCTCGCCCGAGTCCCGGGCGTGCGGCGGTCATCAACCTAGTAGTCATGTCTGTTCGTAAATGGTTTTACAGGGGCGCCGCTTGACATTCATTCAGCAACAGCCCTTGTGTAGTGTACAACACTGTTGTACCCGAGTTGTTTTAATCTAGCAGTGTAAGACCCAGGCAGAGCGAAACTGGTGGGTGGAATCCTCCTCCACCCCTTTTACCAACGTCAGTGTCTGTATGCATACCTCAATTATCCGCAATTGAAGATCGTCGAGTCCACTGCATCCCCGTTTTCTCTGGATTCCACCCTTTCCTCTCCCAGATTCCACCCTGTCCACATACTGTATGACTGTCCTGCTGATTCCATGAATGACCTGCCAGCGGATATCAGACGTAAACAATCCATGCACTGCAGTATCTTCACATACTCATATTGAGAACACAGTAGCTTGCAATCGTGCTCATCGTGTGTGCAGCAGCCTCACGAAACTTGGCCGCCCCACCCTAGCACACTCTTCGCCCAGGCAACCTCTCAAACTTCAGCCGCGTGAAGGACTGCATGCGTGTGCTAGAACGCGCTAGGCTGAAGAGTAGCGACTGTAGACATGATGCCCAGCATCGGCCTTCTCCTTTCCGCTCACCTCTTCCTTATGAGTGTTAAGCACAGCGCAACAGCTTTCCAACCCTTGCCTCTCCCTATGTTCGAATTGATCCGAGTCAGTGGAAATGCACCTGTGACGAACTGCAACAAAATTAGGGCAGCCAGCCATCACCTGCCCCCTCCCTGTCCTGAAATGTAGGTGCCAAAACACAATTGCCATTTCTCGTTCTTCCACCAAACAGTGGAACCCCTCGTTTCGAACAACGCTGTAGTATGGAGGACAATAACCCCGCAGCCTTTCTTTTGGCCCTTAACTCGCCAGTTTATCGGCCCCAGCTCCAAATCGTTTTTCAATAATGCGTGCTTTAGAAGAATGCCCGTCTCAAGATAGCACTCCACGGCCAGACCTTCTTCGCCCCCAAAGAGAGACAGCCAATTTTCGGACTCAAAACTTAGTTAGATATCTTATAACAAGACAACCAGGGCAAGTAGCGTCAAGCCTCACAAATCCCTTCTGAGTGTGGGTGATGCAGGAGGCCACAAGGCAGTGGTTCGCGAACAGGAAAAAGGAAACGGCGCATGACGTTGCTGTCTGCTTGTGAAGAGCATGTTTGGGGATGAATGGTATAGAGTCACTCGTATGGAGGTGGTTACATTGATAATTCACAAAAAACGTTTCGCCATCAGCCACCCACCCCAACCCTCCCCTGCATAGACCAACGCGCGAGGTGCGCCTGCTAAGCTGCCGGTATAATGACTGTCACCCTCAGCGTTCCACAATACAAGCTTCGCCACCGCCGTGCAGAGTAAACCATCCTTTCATTCATAGTCGAGCAGTTAAACAACTAAGATGACGAAATACGACATGAGGCCCAGATAGATGGAGAAGGCAAAGGGGGGCATATCTGCGAGCGAACTCAGTCGATCTTTTCCGGGTGCACTCAATGCGTGGCTGTGTCCCTCCTAGTGCCTTACTCGTAGCCCTCTGCCGCGAGCTTCTTCGCCCACTGAACGGCGTTTTTGCTGCCGTCGTAAACGCCCATCGCACCGTTGGCTGCGATGCGTCGGTTCATCTCCTGCAGCACGTCGGAACCGGGCTCCAGCATGAGCCGCATCCACTCCAGCGCCTCCTCCACCTCGCGCACCTCGCGCGTTCCGTCGCCAATCTCGTACGCGCGCACGGCGGAGAACTGCTCGTGGTCGCCGACTCGACGAACCATCAGTTTCGGGATAGGATAAAACGCCAGCTCGCTCGGCTTGCACGCCAGCACGTCCACCGCGCGGCACATGATGTCGGTGGTGGCAACAGCGGGGAAGTACTCGTCGAAACAGCAGAGGAGGACGGGGGCGCGACGTTTGAGAGCCGCGCGATCCGACGCCGCCTCTCGTACCTCGGCCAAGCTGGTGATGGTCTCGTAGCGCGGCGCGCCGGGTTTGGCGAGCTCCGCCAGAAACGCCTCCTTCATGTGCGCGTGGTCTCCGGCGTTAAGCACTAGCTGCGCCCCCTCGTCGACAAGCCCGCTCTCGATCACCGCGCGCACGAGCGAAATAACGAACCGACGCTGCGCTCCCGCGCCGCCAATGGGCAACAAAAAGGTACGACGGCAAACGTCAGAGGGCAACGTCAAGCCGGGTCGTGCCTCCGCAACCAGCTCCGCGATCCGTGCCGCACAATCGTCCGGGATGTTGTTCACCAGCTCCGCCGGGCACCAGTGCCCCGCGACGCGCAGGTCTGCGGCGGGTACGCCCAGTTTCCGCAGCTTCATGTAGTTACCAGGCCCCTGTACCAGGTTGAGCGCACCCGGGACAACAACGAACCACTGCGCGTGGTTGTCTATAACGCAATTTATTACAGTGCGGAAACCGCACGCGACGGCGATCATCCCGACGAGGGAGTGGGAGGCGACGACGGGGACGCGCTTGTCCATCGCCATCATCAGCGGGATAACCCCTTCCGCCATCTGCCACGACTGTCGCAGACTGTTCTCGCTGCCGCTCAGCGTGGCCGCGCCCCACATCGCCTCCACC
Organism: Tetraselmis chui; assembly: GCA_026401115.1. Lineage (NCBI taxonomy): Eukaryota > Viridiplantae > Chlorophyta > Chlorodendrophyceae > Chlorodendrales > Chlorodendraceae > Tetraselmis > Tetraselmis chui. Next base: position 132,292 of record JAPMLY010000998.1, read on the forward strand.
ACGCCGCCCAGCTCGCTCGCCAGTCGACTGCCTCGCGAGTACAGCTTATCCGCGTCCTTGATCATCTGTGCCTCCTTCGACTCCACCGCAAAAAGGTCATGGAAATACGCCGGACCACCCGATGAGGCCGCCCAGCTGGCCGCGCTGTACGCGATACGATGATGCCCGAAGCCCATACGGATGGTACCGATGATAACGGGAAGTGATTCCGGACGGGTGCGAACTCGTGGCCAGATGGGCAGCGACAGCGTCTCGTTGCCGTCCTCGTCCGCCTTGCGCCCTGATGTCACCAGCAGCCCCTCCAGGTGAGGGGAAGGGTCCGCGCGTAGGGGGAGCCCTTCCTCGAACTTGCTTGAATTGCCCGAAGCTTCGGCCGCTTCGCGGCTAATCGCGTGCGAGGTTAGTCGGTGCGCGAAGGCAACGTAGGCGCGAGTGAAGAAAGTGGGTTGGTTACCACAGTAAGCGTCCACATCGATTGCGTTCCGAGCGGTGTAACGGCCGTAGCTGCTGGCCAGAAACGAGACGAGCCCCACCAGCGCGATACTCAGAGCAGCGAGTACCAGGAACACGGGGTCCTGGATACCACCGCCACCGGCGAGGTAGGCCAGGGGGATAAACACAGCGGAGAGGAGCCACGGCGAGGCGGTCGCAGGGCCACTTGGCGCCGTCTTGGCAAACTTCTCTCTGCTGGGCGAAGGGGACACCAGCGTGGAGGAATCGTACAACGCCGCGCTCATCTCTCCCAGCTGTAGACAACCAGACAGGTTATATAGCTACACCCGTCTGCAAGAACCTTTCGTGGCCTAGAACCTTTTTAACACGAGGAACAGGAACGGGGTTCGTTGGAAAAGGACTGACTACAGGGCAGCGACTGTCTGTGAGGAAGGCATCCACAACACAAGACAGCGATTCAGCAAGCACGCCCCTTCACCAAGAAATAAATACATGGAAATCGCAGGCAATTCCATTGCTTTTATTTCATGCGAAAACATATGGTACTTGTTCCAGAATGGCAATCCTATCTTACAGAAGGTGGCTTACATCGGAGAGTGCTTGACAATGGGCTGATAATAGGGGCGATAAAAATCACGATCACAGCAAACATACTACGTTCAACAGCTTCCCTAGACAGGCGCAGCAAAATGAAAACGCCCTCGCGTCCACGGAAACCACGCCACGTTATACAGTAGATCGGCTGGCATTGGAAAGGCTGGATACAGGCTGGACACAGTGGATCGGCTGCCACGCAGAAAAGGTTCCACGCACAAGTGACTCTCAACGACGAAGCGTGATGCTCCCTATCGATCACGGGCCTGAACCGAAAAAACCGTAACCTTATTTATTTCATTTAGGTTCTGAAGGCTCCGAAGGTCCCTCAAGTAATAATCCGACAGCAACTACTAGGATGAACGAAGCTCCCCGTAAGATATCGAAGTGTTTGCAGAGCCCACGGGAGGGAGGAGGGCGAGCTCAGTGTAGACAAAGTATTTACAGCTGTAAACGACGGTCGGCCGGATTTGGTCGCAGGTTCACTTGCGCGCACGGCGGTGCTAGGAAGTGGTGACGGGGCTAGAGAGCCTTTTGTCAGTTTCGCCGTTCAGAAACCAGTGCATATGCACTATAAACAATTATCAATCAGTGAATTGAGTCGGTGGGGAGGCTAACCTGATGTGCCGCTGGTTGTGCTACCAAGAAAGTGTTCTGTTTGCGGTGGGGAAGATCAGTTCATCGCCCAAAATAAGCGTGCGCGTGGTGTCACAACCTTCCGACGATGACCCTCGAGCAGCGAGCAGAGGGTTTAATCATCATCAGTACAGCACAAAATAGATCAATACACCCCTCTGGAAAAATGTGATTAAATCCGATTATAAGCAGCACTTCAAGGAACGTGAGCGCGTCAACTTGCTTCGCTTCGCGAAGCTCGCTCCCACGTTTTCTAACCGCTCTCGGCCGGAGTCTAGGCGTTTCCATCTCGTCTCGGCCATGGCGTCCTTGCGTTTTTTAGCTTCGGACCCGCCTACTTCGGGTCGCCTTGGCGAGCTCCGCGACAAGTTCCCTAAACACTACGACGCAATTTTCCGCGTCGCGGTCTGTCGCATCTTCGGCCTACCCTCATCCCGCATCCTCTCTACTCTACGCTCTCCCATTGCTTGTGCTTCTTACCATCGTTCGGTTCAAACTATGCGGGGTGCGTTCGCGTCGGCGGGTGTTGATATGTCATATGATGCGTGGGCCACTACTTTTGCTGACCACTCGACTCGACGCGGCGGAGATGCTTCGGTCCACACCGCTCACTCTTGTTTAGTGACGGCCCTTGCGGAGATTATCTCCGAGGTTCGTGGCGCACTCGGGGTTGGCGTCGAGGTTCTCACAAACCCCTCGATGTTAGTTTAACTCCCTCACGGCAACGATGGCCTCCCCGCGGATACGGGTGTCTTGCACTATCACGGCATCTGAGGCTCAAAACTTGCTCTTGATGCCGTGGTTTCCGGTTTGTTCGGCGTTTCTAGCCCCCCGTCTCCCGACGTCGCTCTATGCCGTGCTGAGAAGACCAAGTTCGAGAAGTACTCAAAGGGGGTGAGGAGTCGCCCCGATATCCGCTTCACTCCCTTTGCAATCACATAATTTGGTACTCTCGGCGGCCATATAGCTTTCTTGACGGACCTCGCCAAGCAGGCAGCCGCCTCTAAAGGGATGCATGTGGGCAAATGTTGGTCTCATGGCGCCGAAAGGTCTCTCTCGCCGTCCATGTTGCTCACTCGGACAACGTATTGCGCGGTTTGTCCGCCGCCGCATACGGTGTGGAGGCCGCTTCTTCCTCGGCTGGGATGCCTTCTCTTTCCACGGCGCTCTTCACCCGCGCCATGGGCCGCAAGCGTCCCCGTGCTTCCTCGAGCGGCGTTTGAGGCGCCGCTTATCGCCTCCGCGTGTTGCATTCTCGGCGTTGCCTAGGAGTTTCTTTTGTATAATCCGCTAAGTTTATGCACAATGTAGTGCTTCCTTTTGCCGTGCTTTGGATTCCGTGATGCTCTTATCGCTCTTGCCCTTTTGTTAACCGTCCCTTTCTCCCTGTCCACGCTCATATTGCTTCTCTTTAAAGCAAGGAAATTTTAGGAACGTGGACATGGAAAATAAAATGATTTACTACAAAAAGAACAAGATGAGCACGGACAAGGAGAAAGGGACGGGAAACATAAGGGCAAGAGTGACAAGAGGACCACGGAATCCAAAGCACGGCAAAAGTAAGCACTACATTGTGCATAAAGCCAGCAAATCTAAGTAAGGAAACTCCTAGGCAACGCCGAAAATGCAACACGTGGAGGCGACAAGCGGCGCCTCAAACGCCGCTCGTGGAAGCACGGGGACGCTTGCGGCCCATGGCGCGGGTGAAGAGCGCCGTGACAGGAGAAGTCATCCCAGCCGACGAAGAAGCGGCCTCCATACCGTATGCGGCGGCGAAAAAATCGCGCAAGACGCTCTCCGCGTTAGCAAGATGGGCGGCGAGAGAGAGCTTTCGGCGCTAGGAGGCCGACAACTTGCCCACATGCATCCATATTAGAGGCGGTTGCCAGCTTGGCGAGGTCCGTCAAGAAGGCCGTGGCGTGGCCGCCGAGAGTACCAAATTCCGTGTTTGCAAAGGGAATGAAGCGGATGTAGGCGCGTCTCCTCATACCCTCCGAGTATTTCAAGTTACAAAACCTTCCGTGGTGCGCCTCGTCAAGCCGGTCTTCGAAGAACTTGTTAGTTGCGTTTCGTGTTTCCGTGGTAGGGCCACCCAAGGGGCGTCCGCGAAAGCGGCTCGTACGGCGTTGCTTTTACTCCCGCGCTTAGTTTTGCGCCCGATGACCAATTTCACTTCTGCGGGGCACCTACCCCCTAACTTGGTCGTTGATTACCGTGACAGCCGTTTAGCGCATTGGGAGTCATGAGACTTCGATGCGTTGTTTTCCGCCACACGCGCTCACGCGTCCCTTGGTAGTGGGCGGGCACCGCCGCCTCCCTCACTTCCAAGGGACGGCACCGACTTTACATCCACTTCGCAGTCCGTTCATTATGGAGTCTCGGCTAAGGTAACCGACCGGGCGGCTAGTCTAGCTGCGGTCGGGGAGTACCGTCGTGCTATAGAGGCCCTAAATAACAACCCCCTTGCAAGTGGTCGTGGTGTGCACGACGAATTATCAATACTGCACCCACAAGATGATGACGACCTCGCGGACGTGTTGCATGGTACCTTCTCCCGCCCTCGTATTAAAGTCCATGCTTCGGGAGATGATATATTGAAATTGAAATTGAAATTGTTTACAACATGTACCGTACGCGCCGGTTTTTCACCAAAAGCCGGATGCGCCGGTTGTTGTCTCTGGGCCCTCCCAACTATGACATACATGGAACTTACAAGTCAGGGCTAGACCGTTAACCACCTAAATCCAACCTCTCTAGGGATGTTCGGGGGGTTTACTCCCCCCGGGGAGTGTGCAATGCGAGGTGGGGGCAACGTGCATTCAGGGGCGTGCGAAGGTGCGGTGTGTGGAGGCGCGGCGAGAGGTCGTGCGGGATTTGATGCGGTACATGAGTAGGAGATGATGTAACCATTGGACAATATGCGTGTGGAGTTGTGCAAGGATGCGAGACGTGTCGAGTCGTGCTTTGGAGATGAATTTGTCAGGAGGGTTTGTGCGGGCGGTAAGTAGGGAGGTGAGACTAGTGATGGTGGATGAGTGCGGTGTACCCGTGCGGCTCATGACGATGGGGAGGATGTCTACCATTGTGCCCGGCCAGTGGTTGCGGATGGCGTTTGCTAGGGGTGTGTATTTGGCACGTATGAGGTGAGCTGTTTGGGAGAGGTTATTGTCTATGCAATACTTCCATTCCCCTATATGTATCTTGTTTATTGATGAGTATCGGCGACGACCGTTTGTGTGACCAACGAATCGAGGTTCGAGGAGGCGGATAAAGTCGGGTTTGTGTGCTGGGGGTTGGAGCGCGGGGGGGGAGAATCTCGGGGGGGGGGGGGGGGGGGGGGGGGGGGGATGGCGGGGCACGAGGTTAGGGAGTCGAGTGAGAGACCTTCGTCAAAAGCAACCAGGCGGGTGGGCATGTGAGTGGGGTGGGGGGGTGACAGTCAAGAGGGGTGTGGGTGGGTGTGGGGGATGTAAATGATTTGATGGGTTTGTTACCGAAGTCCGCAGTGACGGTTTCCCATCGACCTCCGTTGTGGCGTTCCAAGAGGGAGAGTAGGAGTTGCAGCGCGCTGTTGTGTCGGTCCTATCTTAGGCCAGACATGGTGGGGCAGTTACCGGCGATGTGGCCATTGCTAGCGAATTGGTCACACATGGGGCAGCGCAGGGCGGGGCTGTGTGTGAGAAGGCGGGTGTTGTGGACTCCCCACGTGAATTCTTGCTTGTGGGTGAACTGGACGTTGGTGTGTGTTGTGTGTTTTTTGTGGAAAGAGAAGTCGGCGCCGTCCTCCGCGGCGCGGGCGAGGAGGGCATCGTGTTTGGATGTTTGTGAGAGGTGTGTGTGTGTGTGTGTGTTTGGTGCTGTAGGTGTGAGCGTTAGCTTTGGGGTTGGTT
>JAPMLY010000999.1:0-5000 GCA_026401115.1 Tetraselmis chui
AGGGGGTGGATGTGGTAGGAGGAGGTGGAGGTGGGTTGAGAGACAGTGGGTTGGTGGAGGGGCCATGAGAGGGGGGAGGTGTGGGCCGGGGTGGTGGAGGAAATTTGGATGTCAGGGAGGGAGGAGAGGTCGAGGGGGAGGTCATCGTCCTCCTGCATGTGGAAGTCGGAGGGCTACAGGTGCCACTGGTTGGTGACTTGGGTGTCAGTGAGGTGGCGGGACCAGTGAAGTAGGAGGGATGGAGGGTTGCGATGGAGGGTGTGTCTTTTTGTGATTGTGAGGGGAGGCGGAGAGGGGGTGGTGGTGAAGAAAGGGTCCGTGAGTCGGGCTTTACCGAAGGTGGAGTAGTGGTGGGGAGTGATGATGAGGGTGCAAGTGGATTGGGTGCGTGTGCCTCTGTGGGTGTATGTGTGTGTGTGGGGAATATTGACGGTGCCGTTAGTGGAGATGAGGATGCAGTACATTTCGGTGGTGAGGGAGATTTGAAAGCTGGTGGTGACGGTGGGGGAGTTGGAGGGGTGTGAGCGAAAGTATGAGCCGTCGGGGAACTTTTTCAGTGTTGTGTAGTGATAGAGGCTGAGGGGGTGTTGGGAGGAGGGGGTGGATGTGGGGGTGTGTTGTGTGAGGTATTCTGTGGTTGTTTGAGATAAGAGGGTGAATAGCCAGTGTGTGGGTGAAACGGTGCCGTCTGAGTTGATGCAGGGAAGGGAGAGAGAGTGGCGGGATTGGATGAGGATTGTGGTGAGGCATGTGTCAGCCCAGGACGAGCCTGGAACATGGCCTGTGACGAGGGGGGTGTGATGGCAATGGTGTGAAGGTGATGGTCAGGGGGTACGGTTTCATAGGGTGAATATAGAAATATGTGAAGTGATACAGGGCCGGATTGTGAATGAATGGGATTATTGGGCAGGTGGAGGATATTTACCCAGAAGGAGGATGGGTCGGACTCGATCGGGATGGGAGTGTCCAGCGGTTGGATGGCGTCCGCGAACTGGAGGGTGAACTGAGCCTGCTCGGGTAAGTCTTCGAGTCTGCTCTGGGTATGGGTCGAGGGGGTCGATCTTGTCGAGGTGAGTGCTGTGGCGAGGTCGGAGGTGAGGAGGTCCTGCAGGAGGGCGACTGGCTCTTGGCCGGTGATACCGGTGAATATGGGGGAGCGGATTTTCACCCTTCGGCCTGAGACTCCTGGAGCAGAGGCATCACGTAGAAAGCGAATTTTCTGCTAACGTAGTTTTTTCAGGAGCGAAGGGGAGGAGGTCGCGGAGGGGGGCACCGGACCGGCCGAACTGAATTCACGTTGGCGTGAAGTCAGTTGGTACAGGAGGCCTACCGCTATACAAGAGGTGGGAATAGTCAGGAGAATTTCCTGAAAGCCCGTGTGGAGCTCGACTGGTAGGGGTGTGACGTCGTCACATTTCGGGGCGGTGGGGTGGTGAGTTCGAGAGGTGTTTGTTGTCCATCGAGTGTGGTGGGCGAGTTCCCGGCCGATTATATTTTTAATGCGGTTTGGGAGATCAGTGAGGTCGTTGAGGCATTCGAGGAGCCAGCGACGGGCCATCGAGCATGCCGACGTGATCGGGTCGGGGTGGGACGGATCCGGCAAGAAGACGCCGTGGATCCAGAAACGAGCGAGGTGGGGGGGGGTTGGAGTACTGGCCTGTAAGGAGGAGCGAGTCGACCATACGGTTGGAGAAGTCGTCGGCCTGTCCGAGGGCCACAGTTGACCGTGGGGGAGACAAAACCAGGGGGGATTGGAGACCTCGGCGGAGAGGAAGGGGGTCCAGAGGCGTGCCTAGGAGCTGTTGGGGGTGGTTGAGTTGGGGGGCGGTGAGAAACGGGGTCAGCGGGTGTCCCGCGAGGGCGTTCTTGGGATGGTAGAGGTCCGTGAAGCGGCCATGCTGCGGGGGGTCCCTTAGAAGCGCCTGTCTGTAAGTGGGAGGGGCAGTAGGGGTCGAAGACATAGCGATTGGGTAGATTTTCAAGTGGTAGAGATGATTAGAGGAGGTGAGTGTGGCTTTCCGAGTGGGTGTGTGAGAGTAGTGCGCGTGTTGGCTGCACGCGACCAGGCCTGATGGGACCTGGGTTTGGATGTCGGCGGCGGACAGGGATGTCCGGACGCTCGGAGGGGCGCGATGTGGCGCGCCGCTTACCGGGGAAGAGGTTTTTTGTAAGCGGTGTGTTTTTTTGGTGTGTTGCAGTACTTTGACGGGTACATGTGTGGATTTTGAAGTGGATGGCGCGATAGCTGTCGGGGGGGGGTGGAATTCAAATCCCTGGAAGCTGCGCCTTTGAGTGTGTACCGTCTAGTGTCGCTACGGATCCACTGACCATTGTGAGCTAGGCTCGGGTGGGGAGAGGTGAATGGTACACGTTGTTCAGCGGTCCTGTCCACCAGTCCTGCGCTCGATGGGAGGCCAGGCCCAGGGCGAAGACGATCGGCGTTGCTCATTCGAACTACCGATCCATCCCCGATATGTGGTTTAGTAGTACTTTAGTAGTACTTTGGATCTGTTTATTGTCTTTAGTGACGGTAGGATGAAAAATCCAGCTCTAACACTTATGTTGTCCCGACACCATGCCTCGGGCTGGTTGTCTCTATGACTGTCCCGTTGCGTGACTATGATTGTAACTACGTGTGCGTTAGTTATCTTCCTTCCTTACTGATCGTGTGCGCACAGTTTAACAGAAACCCCCGACAACCCCGACCCATTCGTCATCGAACCCCGCGGTGACCCCTCCCTTACCCTCGCCGACAAGATAACTCGAGATACATCCGATAAAACGGTCAACTCGATAGGCATTGGCAAAGCCCCCGGCTTCGACGGCATCCCCAACGAAATCATGAAATTCCTACCCAACACGACCCGCTCCGCCCTCTTTCCCCTCCTTTCCCTCCTCGCCCACAAGGCCTATACCCCCCCCCCCCCCCCCCCCCCCCGAATGGTGCCACAACACCACTTGCTTACTACACAAAAGTGACCCGACTCTCCTCGACAATTACCGCCCCATTGCCCTCATGAACAACTTGCTCAAACTTTGGATCGCACTTATCAAAGACGCATGCTCTAAGTATGCAGAAACCCACGGCATCCTCAGCGAGCAGCAAAACGGATTCCGAATCCTTCGCAACATCCACGACGCCCTCACCTCCCTCATCATGATGGAGGACGCAAAAATATACAACAAAGACATCTACATCATATACGCGGACTTCAAAGGCGCTCTCAACGCCGTTGACCACCGCATCATGTTCAAGCACATGCGCCAACTCGGCATTCTCTCCACCGTTGTCAACACACGCGAGCAACTTTATGGTATCAGGTATCTCCAACACCGATTATACCCTACGGCCCCACCCCTTCTATCGATATTAATCGCGGCAATCTACAAGGAGACACTCTCTCTTCTCCTTCCTTTTCACCCTCTTCCTTGAACCATTCCTCCGATGGCTCACGGTCGTAGCCGAGACTATCGCCCCAATGCCCCCATCATTGACGCTGACCCCACAAAACCCACGGCGACATGTTAGCACTAGCATCCCGTTGCCTAGTGCTTATGTACAAGGTAGCTATTTGTCATCCTAGTACTTAGTGTTATGCCATTAGCGGTACTCTATTCCCTATTAGTGGCGGTCGGCCGGCCCTGCCGGTGCCTTCGCCGGCCGCCATCTCTCTCCACTCACTTCTCTAGTCACCACAACCGGCCCCCTTGTGGGGCCGGCACGACCTCCGTGTAACCATCCGTTCCCAATTCCGACACAACTTAACCCGGCCACGGATTTGCTGACGACCTCAGCCTCGCAACGGGCTCTCCCATCAACATGACCATAAGCTCTCCCTCTTCAGCGCGTACACAGGTATGACTCTTCGAAAATGTTACATTACCGGCGCACTATAAAGTAAAGGCCGCGCTTTTTCCCCAACCAACCGCACCCTCCTCGCGTCCCGCCTACAAAAAACACTTCGTTACCATTAGTATGTACAACTCCCCCATCCCCTCCATCGACCCCTCGAAATCCTACCGGGTCCTCGGGGTTGAACTCAACACAACCCTCACCTTCAACAAGCAGTGGCGAGAACTAAAGCGCACGACCACATCCCTCATCAATTCCCTATCCATCTCCCTGCTCACACAATCCCGTAGAATACGAGTCATCCGAGGAGTCTTCATTGGGAAGCGCTTCACCCTCAAACTCGGCCTCTTCAACGATTCCCAGCTTGGCATCCTCGAGGGCCAGATTTACCGGGAACTCCACTCCGCCGTCTCCTCGGTGCGCAACCTCTCCCGTACTGCCCTCCACCGCACCGAATCCTACCTCGGCTACGGCCTCCCCTCCCTCAAAGCCCACGCAACACAACTCATAGTCACATACACAAAACTATGAACACCCATGGCTACAGAGGCCACATGTCTAGGACACATATCCACACCATTTCCACCACATACAATTACTGGCCCACATAGTCTATCATGTCACGCGGCTCCTCCGCGCCCACATTTAAATGCCTAGTCCGGGCCCAGCCTGACGCCGGCACCTTTTTCCATCATATTCCCCCCCCTCTCCCTCACCAACCCCATCGCCTCCACACTCCGCGCCCACTTTACCAAGACGACACCCTCCTCGCTTCACTCCGCGACAAAGCCACCCACATCACCGACCCACACACATACAAACAAGCAAGCATACTGCGACTTCTCACCCCGCCGAACACACAAATCCCTCCTTCCCCGCCTCACCCCCTCTTGGCATAGCGAAATCACCACATGGCCATAAGTCCTGCTCCGCGCCTCTAGCTTCTCCATCCTCCTCAAGTCATGCAAGTCCATCTCCACACTCGAAGGCGCCGTCGACTAACTCATTGTCCCCATCCGTCTCCTAATTGTGTGGCTCCGTCTCCCGCAGTACTCACCCCTCGACACCATCCACAACCGCGTGCCCACCACACACCCAACCGCTACACATGCCTCTCCACCCACCACCATCCACCCATCTTGGAATT
>JAPMLY010000999.1:10000-78107 GCA_026401115.1 Tetraselmis chui
TGGGCTTTCGTCATCGCCCCTGGCCGATCTCCCTTCCTCTCTAATTCAACTCCGTCATATGTTGACACATTTACGATAACTATTCGACACATAGTGTGCATGCGGTTGCGGCATTTCAATGGCAGCGGTGGCTGAGTTCGTTGTTGTGTAATGGATGCTGGTGTTGGTGGTGGATTAGAGGCGGTTGGCCTAGCTTTGAGCCCTCAACGGATCGCCCGCTCACGATCGAGCTGCTGGACCCCGCCGCCCAGACGGTGATCGCCTCCGTTCAATTTCTGAACCTCTCAGCTGTCTACAGTTGGAACGGCGTAGGAAGGCAGGCGCAGGTGAGGGGACTGCCCATGCTCCCGTCTCGCTCGCAATGCCCTCCCACGTAATGCCCATGGATGCTTAACAGGCCACCACCGCGCCAATCAGTCTGAGCCATAAACGAACCGCTTTGAGTTGTATTGCATTGCAAAATGACAATGAGGTACTGTCCGTGTCGTGTTGAGTGCACCGTAAGAATGTGGTGGCGTGGTGAACAACAGGTGTTGCGTGTCTCCGTTCCTCCCGGGCCATCCACAGCGCTCCACATTGCGGAGGTTAAGGTGAGGGTCGCATTGTTATTGCTCACAATTGCTCTACAGTAGTGACTGACAATTGTTGTTGAGTTTGCAAACACTTTAATGTGTGTGCAGAACATACTGCCTATCATGAATGGTTTCATTTTGAATGATGTATCGGAGTTACTTTGTGGAGTGGGTTGAAAACCCTGACGAAACCCTACATCCCTTCGGCCGCAAGACCTGATTTATTCAAACCCTCTTTATAGTATCTCTATAGGCTCGTCATCAATTATGATGATGAAACCTAAATTCCAGAAAGTTGCAGAGCAACAATGACTTTGGGTGTGTGGCACGTAGTTTGCTGCCACTCACCTCTCTTTCGGTTAAACGTGTGTTAGTGACAGGTTGCACTTTCACTGTTACCTGTTAACACAAACAAGTAACTGGTGTTTAATCCCGCACAAAGTATAATTTATATTTCTTGAATCGATTGTTACAGCGTTATTTATGGCTGTTCGCTGCGCGAAAGGTTTACGGGGCGCCAGGCAGCGGGCCGTGCAGGAAGAAAGACTGCGGCTCTGGGACCTGTGGGAAGGACGGCCTCTGCGAGTGCCGATCCAAAATGGTCGGTCAACATTGCGAGTATAACATTATGGGTAAGTGCGTATGCGGTATATATACATGTGGCATAAATTCAAAAAACTTTGCTTAAATTGTGAGCAGACTGCTTATGCGCTGTTGTTGTTCCGGAACTTGGTCACTGCCATATAAGCTAGTGTAGAGTGTTGTTTGGCTGGTGATGAGTCGTGTGCTCACAGGCGCGGAGCACTTCCTCCCACACCAACCCGACCACGGCTGGTGGAACCAAAACGACGTCTCGGCGTATCAAAGTTCGATGGCCTCTCTTCAGTCGCGATGCAACGAAAGGGCACAAATGAAGCAACAAAAGATCCTGCCCGGTCCCGGTATCACCCCCCTTTCCCCACCTCCCCAATCAAAAGTCTAAACCCTGAAGCCTACACACCCTACTTGTTCTCCTCTCTTCATGGGCAGTGACCGGCTACAAAACAGAATATGGGGGTTTGTGTTTGAGGTGATTGTGTGTAGAAATGTGTGTGTGAGAGTGTGTGTTTGAGCGTGTGTGTGTTTGTGTTTGACCGTGTGCGTGTTTTGTGTGTATGCGTGTGTGTGTGTGTTTGTGTGTGTGTTTGTGTGCGTGTGTGTACGTGTGTGTGTGTGTGTGCGTGGGCGCGTGCGTATGTATGCATGTATGTGTTTGTTTTTGTGTGTGCGCGTGTGTGTGTGTATATGCGTGTGTTTTTGTGTGTGTGTGTTTTATGTGTGTGTGTGTGTGTGTGTGTCTGCGTGTCTGTGTAATATTGCGTGCCTTGGGGTGAGTAATGTGCAAGTGCGTGTGTGTGTGAGGGAGAATGTGTGTGAGAGTGTGTGTGAGAGTGTGTGTGTGTGTGTGTGTGTGTGTGTGTGTGTGTATTATTGCGTGTCTAGTGGTAAGTAATGTCACGTGCGTGTGTGGGTGAGTGTGCACTACAGAGTATGTGTGTGTGTGTGTGTGTGTGTGTGTGTGTGTGTGTGTGTGTGTGTGTGTGTGTGTGTATGTGTGTGTCTTTATATGTGCTGTGTGTGTCTGTCCGTGTGTGTGTGTGTGCGTGTGTCTGTATGTGTGCGTGAGTTTGTGTGTCTCTTTGCGAATATGTCTGTGCGAGTGTGTGCGCGTCCGCGTCCCGCCAATCCTTATTTTCTCCTATTGGCCGTTGATGAGTAGGCGGCATGGGCGCTGGGTTGGGTTCCACGATGTACTTCCGAACTGGCACGATGACAGAGGCGTTCTTAGCGAAGAAGGCGTACCTCTACTACGGCCGCTTCAACTATGCGCTAAATAAGCATTGCCAAACACATGTGCGTGCAGCTTTCTCAATTCATTGCTACCAAATCCTCTATGCTTCCGGACTCCTCGAAAAATGTTTTATTTTTTGTCCTTTGTTTCATCAAAATGTATCCACCCTGATCGGTGGTGGATGTGCGCAGGGTGAGTTCGGCACGTTTGAGTGCTACTTTGAGCCGCTCATCCCGTGCCCTAAGATCACCGAGCAACTGCGCGCCTCCGAGTCTTTTCCTTCGGCGAACAAAAAGGGACCCCGCGGGGAAGACTGCCTCGTGCCCGATTCGCACGGCAAGGTGCGCACGCCTTCGCCCGCTTCAACACCAAACGATGGCCGCGATGGGTGATGAGTAGATGGATGATTGGTTGGGTTGGTTTGATCATTTTTTGACAACGTGGCTTATCACTTGTTTGGTTGGTTGTGTGGTCGTTTGAATTTACGGATCGGTAGAAGATTATTCCCGAAGGCAAAATATGTTATGTCTTGATTTATCGATGCTTTGACTTGTCGACTTTGCTTAGACATAACATGCATAGAGCGAGAGAGGGATGTACGGACATGCGTACTCTTTATGTATTCGTACATTCATTCATTCATTCATTCATTTGTTGGTTTTTTTCTATTTTTATTTGTATTAACATTTACTGGCAGTTCCGAACAATCCATCTATTCATCCACCCATACACTCACACTTCCATCCATTCGCGCATCGATCGATTGCCGTGCCATCAACTGATTATTGAAGTGATCGAAGAGTTTGGTTGATCGGTTGCATTGATTGATTGATTGATTGTTCATTTAGCTGTCAACGGGTCGATACACTTGTTGAAGTGTTAGTTGTTGTTTATCAGTCCATTCATCCATCCATTCATTCAAAAATTATTTGTCGATGCGTTCATCTATTCGTTAAAGCATTCTTTGCGAAACCGTAGAGTCATTCTTTCGTCTACTCATTCATTCGTGCATGAGTTTGTTCACTCCTTTATTTTTCAATGCATTTAATCGTTCGTTGTTGTATGATTGCACTGATGTACATATGTATTATTTGAATACATTTAAAGGAACAATGCAGGCACATGTTTCATTAACAAGAGGTGCCCCGACCTCCGCGTGGCCCGTCTCCCCCCCCCCCCCTCCCTTCCCGGGCCAACTCCTCCTGATCAACAGACATCCGCGGGTTGCGGTGCCACCACTCACGGGTACAGAGCCGTTCCGCATTCCTTTTCCAAGAGAGGACTATTTTGGTGGCGCATGATGCAGGTAAAGAGGAGCAACCTAGCAGTCACTCCTTTTCCTCCTTTCCTGCCGTTTTATGCTTTCCGTGTGTGTGTATGTGTATGCGCGCGCGCGTGCGTGATGTGTGTGGAGTTTTGTGTGTGTGTGTGTGTATGTGTGTGTGTGATGTGTTTGCTCGGCCGATGTGAATCGATGTCGCCGCTGTGCTGGTGTGCATCGTTTGAAGGTCGCGCTGTTGATGCGTCCGAACGAAAGGACGGCGGAGATGTTAGACCTTAGCGCGCTGAAAACACGCATAGGGTACCAACACCCCATCATCGGGGTGCACATGCGCTCGGGCGACGGCTGCCGCTACGGTACCCACGGCCCTCCCTGCCCCACTCAGATGCTCTATAACTCAGCCCATTATTTGATTGGCTCGCTGCTCAACTGACTGTGCTTATCTAAAAAACGCCCCTCCCATTGCGCCGCTGACAGGGTTGCGCGCCAGGATGTTCACGTGTCGCACCCTGAAGGATTACCTGCCGGAGATTCGAGCCCTGTCACAGAAATATGGTATCGAGGGTCGAATAATGAGAGCGGCCGTGTCTGAGGAAACATTTTATATGCAATGAAATGCATTTATACACCTCACGGTGCCGTATCTACAATTTTGCTTTACAAATTTCATTATCCAAATAATTAATACCGTTCATTCATTTCCCTGTCCTCGCGTTTCGATGTGACTTACAAAAACAAAGTCCTCAAACACAGGTACCCCTACCGCTTTTAAAAACCTATGCTGTTCGTCTGGGGTATATTTGTGGTTTTAAGGTTTATTTTTAAAGTTTTAAAGTACATATTGCAATGTTGACATTGGCCGTCTAATTGTGCCTAAATGCACAATCCCTAAGTTCTTGTAGTAACGTTGACGACGTAATTTGGAAGCAAAAATTCGGCAGTGTGCCGTAAATGCACATTTCGACGACAATTGTGAGCAATGCGTAGACTCGACGGAGCAAATAAGGTTGATTCGGGTAGCGCCGAAATCCGTTCAGTCGTTCGAGTCCTCACCAAAACCTTCTGTTTATTTCGCGTCTGCTTCGTGACCCTTCTTGTGTTATATATAAAGCAAACAGCTTTCGCATTCCGAGAAAACAACCCCTCTCCACGCCTTGAGAACAAGAAGTGCAACTCATTAGGCTTCCCCGCCGAAGATGCAATGCTGAGATATTCAATCCTTTGGCAACTTTGACGATTGTGATGCGGCATCGACGCAGGTGTGCGTAGGGTGTTCTTGTCGACGGACGACGTGCAGGCGATTCGCGACGCGAAAACCCTCTCTACTGAGTTTGAGTTTGTGGTGGTGGAGGCTGACAAGTCGTCTCTAAAGTCCAACGTGAAAATTGAACACCGACTGACAGGAATCGCGGGCCCGCCGCTCGACTCCCACGCAACCATGATTTCGACGCTGCAGGTGCTGACGCCCCTCGTCCGTCTTCGACACATACATTGCAGCGCGTAGCATAAAAATATCGGAACGACTCGCGATTTGCTCCGATTATATTTCCAACTAATACCAGTTTTATTTTGCGCGCGTTTAATACTTGGCAGGATCTGTTCTTGCTGTCCGAAGCCGACTACCTCGTGACCCACCAGGCGTCGACGATGTCGCGAATAGCTCTGCAGTTGAGCACACTCTTCCACCGACGCGTGACGCCGTTTTTCTCACTGGACGGCCCCTGGTGCCCTCACTGGAGAATGTGTTGTGACCCGGATCACGTTCACGGGACCTCCAAAGAGTGCTAACAATACTAATGACAGGACAAGACAGACCGGAAGCGATATGCATATGAGCCTCCGGTGGTTTACATACAGTGCAATTTTCTAGTGCACTCTGCTACTTAAGAAGCACTGAAATAGTGAAGAGATGTATGAAATATTTTATGACGCGCCTCCAACAATATTAACATTAGTATGCCGTTGATATGTAGCAGCGGAACAGCTCAAGTGGACTTCCTAGAAACCCATATGGTAGATATGCATGATTTTGCTAATTTCCATGTGCGCATTTTTCATTTGCTGCTATTGTCGCCCTTAAATGTATTATAGAGACATATAGAAATTACGTATTGCAGTATTCGTTGCACTCAGAGGGGCGAAACACCATGTTATCGTGTATTTGCACCGCGTGGTACCCTCGGCCGCGGATTGCGGTGCCATACATTGACCTCTTCATCCAAGTTTTGTGCCATTGCGATAACCCTACTCACACCGCCGAAAGGAGACATGCGCCAATGGAAGTTAATGACAAAGTATCATCGAGGCACGGGATCGCCTCGCCCACGTCTTCATGCGTCGGGATGGGTATTGGAACTTGTGTTACTATAAAGCACTTCGCACACGCTTCAGCGGAGGACATGGTCCTTACGATCGCAATCGTTGAACTGCAGTTGGTCATGCCATCGCAAAGCAAAACCCTGGTCTGCACTCTCCGCGATGTGCCCTCCGGGCGGGGGAGCGTGCATGTTCTGGTAGAGATTAGTGTGCAAGTGAGTACCTTGGGTCGCTTTCCCGGGGGACACATATTTCTACGGCTCACAAACTTCCCAGTCATTATATTTTGGCGTATCCCGCTGACACGTTGCCTTCGTATTATGCCATCCCAGGTTTCGCTACCATCACGCCGGGTCGTGTTTGACGGGTAGATAATGTAGTAGTAGTGGCTTAAGCCGGCTCTACACGAATATCATAGTATTGGACGGCCCTACCACGAGAAATTCTGACGCCGTCCTCTCCGAGCGTTGAATAGAAAATAATTGTCGTTCTAACCCGTCCCTACATGTACTCAGGACGGTACTTTGCTCATTTGCAACTATAGCGGATAGCACATGTCGGCCCATACATCCCACCTAGCACCCTTTCGCACAATACATGACAAGGGTACTTGGCTACCACCACCACATGGAGGAGATGGAGTGGGTTAGTGCTGCACCGACGGGCTAGCGAGCGCACCCCTGTGGAAGTCGCCGGTGTACTTGCGGCGGGCGCCGACGATGTGTTATCGATTATCGAAGTCGACGAGCGCGCACGACCATGTTGCCGCTCGTTCTAGCGACCTAGTCATTGCGTGACATCACAATTTAAAGGGGGCGTTTTGTGCGATACATGGCTTCTAAAAAAATGAAGTCAAATGAGAGGCGGGTGCCGCCTCTTTTCCGCCGCGCAGCCCCACATCGTGCGCCACAAGCTGAAGAATATAAGAATTGATATGCAATTGAGTATTTTACAACATGCGCCGGGAAAACCGGTTGTTATCTCATGGTATTAACTATGATGTCATCTAAATGTTTTGGATATTAATTTACGCCGGGGGTCCCCTTGTCCATCCTCTCCGTTGGCAATAACAACACAATATTAATCATAAAGGACATGACATAACGCTATTATGGTACGTATGAACAACATACATGTCGCTAATCTCCCGCCATTCGAGGGTGCGGATCAATCAAGTTGATTCGCATGTCCTGGTCGAGTCGGGGTTACTAGACCTTCACACATGAGTGACTCCGGTCGTGCCGGAGCTAGGGGGGAAAGGCATAAGACAAAAAAACTCACTCATGCCGTCGACGGTCCCGACTCGATCTACGCAAACCTTCGTCCGAAATTACTGGTGCTCCTCCCGTCGCAACTTTCCTCCTAGCATAGGCTCCCTTCCCCTTCGGGATAAGGGCAGGAAACCGTAATTGTGATAGCATCCGTCCATCGCTCCTCCTGACGCGTTGACCATGTCTCGGTTGGCTGTTGGTTCTTTCCAACACCGGTTGAACCGCAAATTACCGCCCATACCCTCCCCTTGTGGTGGGCAATGTGATCTCGTGATAACCCTTAGCGCATCGCGTGAGGTGCTCATGTCGATGCTGAGTTGCACACCTTCCTCCGAGAGAAATGTTGCCCCTCCCGTCGCAACTGTCCTCCTAGCAAAGGCTCCCTTTCCCTTCGGGGAAAGGGAAGGAAACCGTAATTGTAACAGCATCCGTCTATCGCTCCTCCCGACGCGTCGGCCATGTCCCGGTCGGCTGTTGGTTCTTTCCAACACCGGTTGAATCACAAATTACCGCACATACCCCCCCTTGTGGTTAACCCCTCTATGGGGCAATGTGTCGCCGTGATGACGCTTAGCACATTGCGTGAGGTGTTGCTATCGATGGTGAGTGCTGACGAGGGGAGGGGTTTGGGTAGGGGGGAGGGGTGCGTTCGCGATCCCAACATCAATGGGTACATACGGGTACAAACGATTAAACCAAAACCTTCCACACAAGGTTAATCCGGCGGCGGCTGATTTCTACGATCGCGGCACCACCATAATGTGTAGCACCTCCAGCCGTGGCTATCTTCCTCGCTGCCATTGTCGAGCTCCAATCCCCGGGTTGGTTCCACTGCAAGAGCATTGGTTTACGACGAGCGAGTGCCCTTCCCTCGTGGCGAGTATTGAAAGAATAACGGTGCGCCGAGGCTTAAGCAAGTGGAACCCAACGGGGCACGAGGTGCGGGGGTCAAGGGAGTCGCCTTCGTCGGAGTCGACTATACGTGGGATGGGGGGATGAGGTGGCAGTCGAGGGGTGTGATATTCGAGGGGAGAAGTGGGGGGTTAAGGTTTTTATGGGTTTATTGCCGAAGTCTGCGGTGATTGTTTCCTATTGACTTCCGTTATCGCGTTCGAGGAGGGAGAGGAGGAGATGGACGGCACTATTGTGCTTATTTTGCCGGAGGCCGGACATCTAGGGACAGTTACATATCATACGGCCATTGCTAGTGCTTTGACAATACATGTATGGGGCCATCAACGTACGCAAGGAGGGATTACATATGAAAAGGCGAATATCATGCACAGCGCACATGAAGTGTTGATTGTGTATGAATTGGATGATGGCGAGTGAGCTATATTCTCCGTGTTGGTACGAGAAGTTTGTACTCTTCGCGGCTGCACGGGCGAGGAGGGGTCCATGTTTGTTGTAATTACTATCGGCGTGTGTGTGTAGTGTGTTGGAGGCTGTATTTGCGGGCGTCGGCTTTACGGATAGTATATCGGTATTATTATGCAATGGGGTGGGGTCTCCTTGGGGTTGAGGGGCAAGCGTGTAGGGCCATGTCCGACCGCCTTTAGTCACATCGGCACCCGTGGTGTATTCTGCGTCCGGTGGGTTGCCGTCAACGATATGGATAGGTAGCTAGCGCGAACGCACGGTCGTTACCCGTGGAGCGATTGTGTGATGTGATTTTACATGTATGTCCGCGGATACCCGTGTCGGACTTAGCGGATTTCGAGAGTAGTGGCGACAAAGTAGAGCGTCTGCCGGTGGATGTGATGTCGAAAGGCAGTGGACCAGCGCATGCATTCATGTATGAGGCGTAGTGAGCATGCGCTACTAGTGAAGAGATACTCGGGACCGAGTTGCATACCTATGTATGTCGGTGCCCGCTTCGCGAGTTCGGAGCGATTGATAGTGAAGGAGGTAGGGTAATAAGTGGGCTAGAGTAGTGCATTGTTACTTGATTAGTGTGTCCGTTGCCGGGTGGGTTGTTGCTACTCAAAGCGGGGAGGAGCCCCCTTTTTCGAGCTGTACTAGAGTTAAGGAGACCAAGTAAAGGAGTATATTATATCACCGACTCTAGACTAAGATGTATAATGGGGGTATATGTCAACGACGTGCGTTCTACGAAGGGGGGGTTATATGTGAGAGGGGGCATGGGGTCGGGGGGGGGGGGGGGGGGGGGGGGTATATTCCTGCAGAATGTGGGGTGTGTGAGGTAAGACGGTGTACGGACTGGGGGGCGGGGAGGGTGCAAGAGAGGGTTTACCGAATAGTCGTTCGAAATAAAATGCCGATGGCGCAAAAAGAAGAGAAAAAGGTATAAATAACCCGGAAGCACGGATGCATGTACATATACACTCTTCCCATAAAGTCCGTTATTAATGAAACATGGCCTTTCGCGTAGGGCGGGTGTTTACCATGTCGGGTTTCTAGGGCATAAATGTACTTTAGCTCTTTGAAAATAAGGCGGACCAAAACTTGTGTTGACGGTGAAGTAAAGGGGGAAGCGGGGCACAAATGTAGCCCGTCACGGCTACGATATGATGCATTAGGGTTTGCGGCCCAATCCCGATTTCGGGTATACCCTAATTCGGGCGCCTCGGAATTCGGATTTTCCACACTTTGGCTCGTGAGTACTCCCGAAATGGGCGACACAACATGCGGTTTTTATGATTCTAGCATGTCCGCAAACATGGGAGCACGTGGATGTGATGGCATATGCCGTTAAGATGCTTGACGTGGGTGGGATTGGGGCCGGAAAACCACCGCTTGGGAGGCTTAAAAAGCCTTAATTTGCCGCACGGTGTTCGATTCGAGCAAACTAAGTTGCAATTAGAAGCCCTTCCCCCGAGTAAGTGTATGTTCCTTAACTTACGGCTACCGGCCAGTTTTCGCGTCAAATACGCCGTCCGATGTCACCCAAGCCCTCGTACAACCAACTAAAGATTTTAGGGTTTCAAAATCTGCCACATTCGCGCGGGGCTAGCAACCCCTAGACAGGAGGTACCCGCACATCCGCTCCGCCAATACGCTCAACAATCAGCGCTCTATATTTCTTCTATTCACGGCGTTGCCCATTTCATGCCCCATGATGGCATGGTGCCGTGCCATTTGCCGCATGCCAAATAAAGGCCCATCTTAGGGTACTTTGAAAGCTCCCCGCCATTTTTCACGCCCGGCGATGCGCAAGTTTTGAAAGGCCAACGATCCGCGTGATTTTGAGGGTGCTTGCACTCTAAGTCCACCGCCCCTCAAGCCCAATAGGTCCCTAGCCCGTGCTCCTTGGCTGTATTTCCGGGCATGTGGCAAGAAAACCTAGCGCACACGACATGTCATTCTCGGTGTCGCCGCTATGTAGACGGCCGGGCGCAACATAGTCGGCGGATACTAGTGCAATTGTGCAAACATGTTGAGAACCGAGTGTCGAGTAGTCTCCCGGCTTGTCACGACACTACGTGTACCGAGCCACGCACAGAGGTTATGCAAGAATTTCGGCCCGCAAAATATGGGCTTAAAATCCAACGTGGGTGCCCATAATAATTGGGGCGTGCCGATAAAGGTGCTCACGTCAGTGAACAATGCGCCGTGGTGTGTCGTTCGAAAATCAGTATTCAACCCCCCAGTCGAGATGCATGGCCATCGCGGCAGTGCGTGGCGGGTAATTAAATGCGTGCCGCTGGTAACGGACTTTATGCGAAGAGTGTATATAGGGGGGTTGCATCAGGGTTGCATCAGACGGCTCATGTCCTCTGACCCGTACCGGTACGTGTCCTGGAGAATTTGAGGTCCTGGAGTACGTGTCCTGGAGAGTGACGGATGTCCTCAAACCCGTACCGGTACGTGACCTTGAGAGTTTGAGGTATTACCGCCACAGCCGTCTCTCTGAATTTCCGCCATGATGACTCTTCCACAGTTCTGGCCGCGGCCCACCGTGCGAGCCTTGCACACTGGAAGGAAGCAAGTGCTGTTGTGGAGCAGATAAGTTTTAACCAGACTATTTAGCCTGGCAAAAAAAACCAGTTAAGATATTGGATCGAGTGTGGTCGGCTCGCAACTCCCGTGCTCGCCGCACGGACAGTCTCTTCCGTTTTTTGGCCGTTCTACAGGCATTCTTTGGCTCATACTGTCGACATGACACCAACCGGCGTTGAAAGCGCCACCCGGCGACGCAATCTGCTCACGCTGGGCGTCTGCGTTGTGGCCGTGCTTGGTGTGTATATCTATTTCATGTCGGGTACCAACACGGCGCGGAGAGAAGCTGAGCTGACAAAGGTGTCGACTGCCGACCTCGCGAATTATGGCTCTTCGTACGGGTTCTCGTTTTACCGAACAATCGCTCTGCTTTAACGTGGAGTCCCGGCGCTAAGTGCGAAACTTTCTGTGTGTAGGTGATTCACAATTACGAGGAGTCGGTGTTTCTGAAGAAGGTGGAGGTGTACAGAAACGAGGTGAAGCGTAAGGAAGCCGAGGTACGCACATTTGTTTCAGAGAAACACATCCAAATAGTCTGTGTAAACCAAAGGAGTAACCTTTTGTGTCGATTCTATCTTACTGACTATGCAACGAGGGGTCGAGAGGCGACGCGCGTTAAGATTGCTCGCCCCCGCTTAGATACACAAATCAGAAAGGGAGACGTGCCGTTGTGACAATTATCTCTGTGCATCAGTTCCAGCGTTCCAATGCAGAGTGTCATAGTCAGATTGTCGAAGCTTTGCAGCCGTCTATCCCTGGGTCTCTGTTTACTGATAGTGCCTGGCGTGGCGGTGGGGCTGCGTTCAGCTGGAGGAGGAGAGGGCAGAGAGGGAGCGCATTGCTGGTGAGCTGATCAAGGCTAACGAGCAGATCGATACCGCTAATCAGGAGCTACTCAAGGTTAGAAACGCCGAAGTGTACACTGCATCACAGAGTACAACTCCTTTGGTGGGGCACTGCAGTGAGGCTGTCATCTGTTTTCGGAAAGATAACATCGCTGTGCATGGACGGCTGTTATGGAGCGTCGTCAGCGCATTGGATACGGCTATGTTGGCTGAGGGGTGTGATCAAAACAGCTTCATACGAGGAACGGTCTGAGCTGTGGATGGGTGGGTGGGGCCTGATTGCAGGCCAACAAAATTATCGAAGATGAGGCGATCGCCATAACTGAGTGGAAGGCAAAGACGACGCAGCTGGAAGCGGACTTTTTCAATGTGCGGAAGAACCGCGATGAGCTGAAGCAGCAGAATGAGGAGCTGGTGGTGTACTCCAAGAAGAAGGACAGCGCGCTGGAGATGGTGATGACGTCGCTGAAGGAGACGGAGCAGGCGCGCAAGGACGCGGATGCCCTGCGCGCTGAGGTGGAGAAGCGGCTTGAGCAGGCTGACAGTGGAAAGAGCTTGTAAGGGGAGGAATGGGAGGGCAGGGGGGCACTGCCGGGTTGACTCTATATTACCATATTCCCACCCCCATGCCTCAATCAATAGTTCGTTTTCATGGTTTGGTTTCATTATTAATGTTCAGTGCCAATAGCACAGGCCCCTTCTCCCCTCTCTCATTCGCGATCTCCCACATAGTTTCGCTTCTATCAAACACACAAAACATGTGCCTGATACGTTGGCCACACATAGTTAATGTTCCATTGCACAATAGCTCTTGCCTCGATCCTGAGAGGCACGCGGGTGCGCATGTGAATGATTCGCTTGCCAATCCCAGCAATCACCCTCTCTGACTTCTAAAGCCCCAGCACGCGGCCAGAAGTAGTGTATGCTGCGCGTGTTCAGCAACTACTGAGCAGCTATGCTTATTTTGTTAGCTCTATTTTGTTGCTGCTCAGGTTGACGAGGGAGTAATGCAACCGCACACTCCCCACATCCACCCACACACTCAACCCCTCTGCACACACACACACACACACACACACACACACACACACACACACGCACACACACAAATACACCCCCCCACACACACACAAATACACAAGCACAAATACACAAGCACACACACAAAGACACACAGTTCAGCACTGAAGAGACATGCATGGCGAATACCTTACAGGCATAAACGCAGCTAGGCTAAGGCGGACAGAAGTCATAAATGTCTGATCACAATTGATCGTGAAGATATTTTTTGTTTTTAGTTGTTACTCTATTGAGCAGTTTCACTACGTTTCGGTAGAGCTGGGTTGCGGCTCCTGGCCAGTCGCGCCAGGAGGTTGGCTTTCCTCTGGCGGCTGGACGTGGTTGAACAGCCGTTGTGTCGACACCGTGCCGTCGCTATCGACGAGCGCCAGGATGAGATGGCTTTGATTTTCAGGAGTGGCTGCGAACAATGAATGTAGCGTGTCCGGCGTCAAGCCCTGGTAGGCGGTGCTGATGGGTATCACTATCTCCCGAACTACGGTGTCCTGTATATAAGAGAAACGCGGGAAACAGCATCTTACAGTTAGCACCGTGTGCTGCATGATCATCTGAGCTGGTGCTGGCACCGTTGAACGGGCAGAATTTTCGGTAGCACACCTACCTTGGCTTTATTGTAGCCCGTATTTGCGAGAAGGTAATAATAGCCCGCACTACTGTTAGCGCCGACCACCGGAGCTTCACCCTTGGCGTGTAGCGCGCAAAGCGCCGAGTAAATGTCGGCGGGGCCCGCGAATCCAGCGTCGCTGCCACAGAGCGGCGGCAGTTTTGCTGTGAACTCGTTGTAGGAGGGCAGAGACGGGAGGTGCTGCGCCGCGTTCGCGCGCCACCGCCGATTCATCGCCTTAATCTGAAAGCGGCGCCTACGGGACCACTGAAGCACTGCCGGAAGGCAGCCGGGCCCTACAAGTGGCCCAGGGAGGCGCCATACATCAGCTCCCTCCTTTCTATCTACTAACACTCCTTCCCTACTCGCGTCCGGTCGGTTTGCAGACTTGCCTCACGATAACTAAGAGCGGAAGGGATTTGGAGACAGCGGATTTGAGTGTGATGCCGAACCTCTTCCAAACAGCACAACTCAAGTGCATCGACTGTTGTGATGTTGTCCTCGCCCTCATAGGCAAGGAGTCCAGGGCGGCGTGTCGGTCCGGCTGCGCGTCGCAGGCGGTACGTTACAAGTACAGTATCTGATAATGATGACCATACGATAATAAATAAATAATTCAAAACATGAAATAATAGATTTCATAAATATCACTATTATTGTTGTTAGTATTGAATGAAAATATCAAATAACGGCTGAGATCATTCCGGCTGTGAATAATCCCGGCACCAAATCAAACTAGCCACTATTTAATTACCGGGCTCACCACAGACACGAAAATCAGCCACACGGACGGCCGCAAATCAACCACTGTAGGTAAAAATACCTATTGAATCCACATTTGCAGGCGCCGATTCGCCGATGAAGCACCGTTCGTGCTTGAATGGATTATAACAGCGAACTCTTGCTGAGGTCGTTGACGTGTATCTGTAGCGCTGGCGATGTGTATCGCTAGCAGACGAGCATCCGTCAACGTTGTGAATGAAAAGGTAATTCTGATAGGCAGAAAATTTCCGTCAGAAATCACATCTGAAGTATTCTGGACTTACGTCCGAGGGTCACCCCGGTAGTAGTAGAGTGCGAAGGCGGACACACGTACCGCCCTCGGGTGCCCCCCCTCCTCGTTCCGGCCGCTTCATTCCGGCCGTCGTTCAGTCTTTCGACTCGCTGCTGTCACAGCGGGATCTGTGCACGGAGTAGCGGCCGCCGGGGTCAACCATACCGCCCTCGCCGGCTTGCAGCGGAAGAACACTGTGCAGCGATTGTGGCGCCAAGCATAGCGGAGGCAACGGTGGAGCGGGTGGACAGCCGGGAAAGCACTCTCAGCCCCCCCCCGCTCACAAAAGGAGGGGGCGAAGGAGGAAGGGGCGCAGAAGTACCTGTAGATAAAGTAAAGTGCGCAATCCTTTCGGAAGTCGTACTGTCGCGCGGGAGAAAACTCAGTAACGGCCATCGCGAGCTTGCGAGGTCACGCCCCATCTCGTCCTGTCTCGAAGCGCCGGACACGACAGCGGGCAACATAGGCTGGAACGATGCGTCGTGGCGGTGGAGGCGGCAACGATGACAAGTCAGGTTCGCCTCGTCAGGTGAGTCCCCGCAGCACTTCGTTCATTTCACGAACCGACCAGCGCACTGTCTGGCAGTTCCCGATAGAATCTCGTTGGAGTGATGTATTAATTCGGTATCCGTCCCGGGTTGGTCTACGGCAGGACCTGGAGCTGGGCAGCCCGGCGATGAAAGGCAAAGCGGAGAGGGATTCGAGCGCGGCGAAGGGACGCGGCGAAACAATTCGCATCGTGGTCGTCATGTTTGTGGTGGTGCTGCTCTTCAACGCAGGCAACCTGCTGGGTGTGGGGCAATACATTCTTCACGAGGAAGACAGGCAAGCGCTGGCGGAGTGTGGTCTTTGTTGCTTACAAATTGCCTTCACTCACTGCTCCACTCACGCGCGCACATGCACGCACACGAGCATACACGTACTGACGCACGCGCGCACTTATTCACACACACACACACACACACACACACACACACACACACACACACACACACACACACACACACACACACACACACACACACACACACACACACACACACACACACACACACACACACACGCACACACACATCCCCCCCCCCCCCCCCCCCCCCCCCCTCCCAACACACACACATAGTCAGTCACGCAATCACTCATTCGCTCATTTGCGCTCTTATGCTCTCCTATGCTCAATCGACTAATGCGTTAGTAATGCAGTCTCCGAGTCAATCGGCCACCCACCCTCACACTTATTTTCTAACTCACTCGTGGTAAGCATTACACTGGCGCTCAGCATGCCCCCCCCCCCCCCCCCCCCCCCCTTCGGGTTGCCAATGTTAAGGGATCGGGCAGAGCTGCTGGATCTGAGGCGCACTGAGGAAAGGGACCACATCGAGGTGTCACAGGTACGGAGCATATTCAAGCGCACGGCTGGTGATTCTTTCAGCACAGAATTGGGGGGGAGCGTGGGTGGGCACAATTCACAGTACTGCGCTCACTTCACCGCTCCCCGTATTGTGCCCCTGCAGCTAGAGACGACTGTGGAGTCACTGAAAGCGGAGCTGGCGAGGCTAAAGGACGAGCTGAAGAGACATGAGGAGAAGGAAGAGGCGGTGCGCTGTGCAGCTGTGGGGCAACGTTGGATGCTGTGCATAGTTGTGGGCAAGATTGTGTGACTGGGCATGAGGGAGCCGGAGACGAAGGATTGGAGAAGACAGGGTGTGTGGATAGTGAGGCGTTCTATGTACTCTCAGGAGGATCAGACGGAGCTGCAACACGAGCGGGAAATGGAGGCGATGCTGGAGAAAAAGATTGCGGAGAAGGTCGAGGAGGAGCTGAAGGAGGACCGGGAGAGCAAGCTGCAGGGGGTAGGTGCCAGCAAGATCAGGCATGCGGTGATAACATTTATGCATGCAACGCACCCTTTTCTGCTGCCCGCTTGCTACTGCTACCAACCCTCAAAGTGGGAGCGTCCAGCCAACAATACCCCCCAAAAACATAAATAAATAAACGTGTAGTAACACACACACACACACACACACACACACACACACACACACACACACACACACACACACACACATGCTCGACGGGGGTTGGGAGGTAGCGTTACTCCCGATGCTAGCGTTCTTTTCATATGTGGCGCGACTACCATCCAGAGTGTGCCATGATGCTGTTGTGCAGGGCGTTCTGGTGGGTCCAGATCAGCGATACGCGGTTGACCCGAGTAAGGCTGGAATGGCCAGCCAGGTTCCCCCCTACCCCGCGTCTCCCACCTTTGTTTTCTTTTACATTGCAGTGTTACAGAACCTGCTCGCACGCAATTAGCACTCGGTGTCAGGCTCTGTACAAATTGTCTGTGGGTGGTTGTGCAGGGTGGGCCGGTGGGTTCCCATCAACGAGGGGCTTCTGAACAGTATAATGCGGTTGTTCCGCCAAAGGCCATCCAGGTAAGCGCTGCTTCTTCCTGTAACCCACCCACCCCCCACACACATACCATACACACACGCATACACAAACACTTAGCACTATTCAGGGAATAGCGGCACATCCACACGCCTTCATGTCCCGAATCACCCATGTCCCCTTACATGTGCCTTTTCCACATCTACCAGGGAGTTTTGCCTGACCAGTCTGCACACTGTGAGGATGGCTGTGCGGACACCGAGCCGGACTGCTCATTTCGTGCGAGGAGGGGTGCATGCGCCACTGATCCAGCCGTCATGGGTGCCTCCTGCAGGTCCGCCCTCCCCCCCAACACACACACACACACACACACACATGCACACACACACACACACATTAAAAGACCATTGTAGAAAAATATCATAGATGTTGGTATATAATATTTGTATAAACACATATAATTGCAAACACGACCATTCTCAAAAAACAACACAAGCGCGCGCACATGCGCAGACAGACACTCGATCTTACTCGGTTACACACACGCATGCATCAACGCTCACCCGCACGTATACACGCAAATATGGTCGCGCATCCTGACATGCGCCCTCGGGCACACGGATAAGCAAGTGCACTCAACTGATAGACAAAAGAACCGTGACACACACACACACACACACACACACACACACACACACACACACACACACACACACACACACACACACACACATAGTTCCATGGCCCCGCCTTTATATGGTATGGGTTTTGAAGTTGTGCCATGCTACTGAATCCTGCTGGTGCGCTTTGGCATTCTGCAGACTCACGTGCGGGCTTTGCCGCCCCTGCCAAGGCACTATCCGCGACTATCCCAAACCAGTCTCTGGCCCAGTGAGTGCTGCAGGCCCGTTGGGACCACGGACATGAATTCATGATTCCCGTGACAGCCTTCACTGGTTCTAAAACTCTGCTATGTCATGTCTGTGGCTTTGCTTGCTCAGCGTGGCGCGGATCCGCGGGTGACAGTAGAGATGAAGCCTGGCACGTTTTATGTATACAATGAGACGGCGAGTGGCGAGGAATGCGCGGCGTTGGGGCAGTGTTACCATGCTGAGGCGTGGGTGGCTCAGCACTTGACTGAAAGGTGCGTATGGGACACACTGAGGTTTGCAGTCAATACACTCTATGGGTTGCGAGACCGGGGAAGGGGAAGGGGGTGCCATGTGGATCGTGGGATGGTGTTTTGATGAGTTGCGTGCGGTGGCTACGCGCAGAGGGCTGAAGCGGGTGAAGCGATGGGCGCAGGCGGAGGTCATCTGGACCTTCAGCGCGGAGTATGCCTACAACTTGACATTCATAAAAGACACCCAAATGGTGAGATGGGCTTTAGGGTCAGGATGTCATCCAATCTCAGAACCGTATGATAATCCATAACGAACAGCCCAAGAGAGACATGCAATGGTAGTTATGTGCGGCAGTACTGATGTCCTGGACGACGGCCGTGCTGAGCGGATTTACGTTTTTCATGATGGCTGGATTTGAACCCCCCCCCCCCCCTTGTCTCCAAGCAAGGAAAAAAAAAGACTAAATGATGGAATGTGTTGTTGGGGTTTCTTCTCGGGCTAAGCATGTGTGTGTGTGTGTGTGTGTGTGTGTGTGTGTGTGTGTGTGTGTGTGTGTATGTGTAGGTGAACCATGTGAGCGGCGTCTTTGATGAGCTCGCAGACAAATCGAAGCTATACACCACTCTGCAAAAGTATGCTCAGCGCGCCGGCTGCACAGAAGCCAACAATCCACAGGTGGCTGCCCCCCTCCCCTTGCAACCACCTATGCTCTGCCTTCTCCTATGAGACTCAGGGGCTGGAGTTGTGACACCACCCTTCGTCCACCCCCGTTTCGGCAGATGATTCCGTTTTCAGTGGACGCGCGCAACGCGGCGGAGTGTGCGGCCCTCCTGCACCATCTGCAGACGGAACCCAGCCATGCGTGGCTGCTGAAGCCGAAGGTATGAGGGGCCATAAACTATCAGAGCCCTTATTTTGTGTTGACACCCAAGGCAATGGTCCAGTAGGTTCATCGACCCTGCTTTTCCTTTTGGAATGTATGTTCTGTACTTGGGCAGGTAACGCACCCATTGGCCGACGAACTCAAGACCAATCCCTGTCGTATCTGATCTACCCCCTTTCTCTATTTTTGTAGGGAGGATCCGGTGGAACGGGCATCCAGCTTTACAAGGTGTCACCGCGCTGGTTATCTCGTCTGTGATTGTTTGCCTGTGTGCGTGTGCGTGATTATTGTGTAGTGACTGCTTGAAAGGCTTGTGGAACTGTTTGCCTTTACTTCTTATATTTCGCTAAACATCCCTGAACTGTGGCCTCCTCCTTTCCGCTCTGTCCTTCTCTCCCTTCCTCTGTACACCCCCCTTACCCTGCTCTCTGTCTTTCCCTGTTGCGGTGACAGAACAACCGGGAGTTGTGGGATGCGCTGGTGGAGACTTACCATCCCGCGGGGGAAGCGACAGCCGGACGTGAACGTTGCCGGGCCATCTCTACCGGCGATCCCGACGTTGCGCAAGCCTACATCGACAACCCCCTTATCCTCAATGTGATCTACCTCCCCCTCTCCTATTTCCGTATTATCCATCCATCCATGCGTGAGTGAGTGCGTGTGTGTGTGTGTGTGTGTGTGTGTGTGTGTGTGTGTGTGTGTGTGTGTGTGTGTGTGTGTGTGTGTGTGTTATTTATTGTAATATCAACGCTACCTCCTCCCCTTTCCTATTTTTTTATAGTGTGTGTGTGTGTGTGTGTGTGTGTGTGTGTGTGTGTGTGTGTGTGTGTGTGTGTGTGTGTGTGTGTTCAATCACGCCCTATTTTTCTGTCCACATATTTCGCAGGGTGCCAAGCGACGTAAGTTCAACCTCCGCGCGTACCTTCTTGTCTCCTCCGTAAAGCCCTTTTTGGCCTTCATGCACGGGTGAGTTTCCTCTCTCCTCCTCTCTCTACTCTCCGCAGCCCCGATCAGCACCCACACGTAGATATCACCCCCTGCCCTCACCTGCAAATGGTGGTGAGGGGGCTCATTGGCTGGCGACGCTCGTGCAGGGACGGCTACGCGGGGTCCAGCATGCACGCGTACAACGCGAGCGGGAAGGATCTGTCCATCCATCTTACGGGTATGCACTCACAAGTTCACGAACCGGGGTAAGGCCGCTTTCTCACTTTCTCCTTTTACACGTAGCAGCGCTCCCGCCCTGCCTTCACATGCTCACACATACGCGAGCATACACACACACACACGCACACACACACACACACACACACACACACACACACACACACACACACACACACACACACACACACACACACACACACACACAGTAAGGATACAGGAAAATGAGGAAGGTGACATTGATGTCAGAGTAAGGCGCAGTCAGACACACACACACACACACACACACACACACACACACACACGCACGGATAATAAGGAAACAAGGGGGTCACATTGATAATGCAGTAAGGCACAAACACATACATTCACACACAAGTGCACGCGCTCTTTAGAAAGACACAAGTTCTTCTAGCTTTGTTTCGCAATTAACCCCCCCGCCGACCCCACCCCCCTCGCCGCTTTGGTTCTGTTCGTTCTGTTTTTTTCGGCCCGCACACTCACACAATCGCACAATAGAGTTGTGCAGTTATCACGCGGCAGAATCTTGCGACCCAGGGAGGCAAGCAGACATGTCTTAACTGTGAGCATTATGCTCACAATACAGTACAAACACTGACAAAGATATGATCATACATACACAGAGGCGCACACAGTCATACGTAATCTGATTGAAAAAGACTCAACGACATAAATACATCTGCGCACACTTGTAGCTCTCATGCCCAAACGCACAGTGCGCGCGCGAGCGCACTCAGGCTTGGATAACTATGGGACAGGCACCCTTGATACGCACAGAATGTCTGACGTATGTCCGGATGTATTAAAAAGGTATAACGGCGACGAGCGTGTTTACACGTGGGACGCACTGTCGACTATGATCGAATCGGAGTACGCAGCGGAAGTGCAGGAGGTGACGCAGGTGTGGGCATCGCCTGCACTGCTGTTCGTGCACTGATTATGAACATCGTGAGTGAGGCTGAGCGCGCTCTGTCGTCTCGCAGGGCGCCTCCGTTGGGGAGTGGCTTCGGCGGCAGCTTAAACGGCGGCTGTTGTGGCTGCTCTATGCGGCGCGGGACGGGTTTGTGGATAAGCCGGGCTCGTTCAATGTGCTCGCCATCGATTTGTTGTTGGACAGCGATTTCAATCTTTGGGTACGAGCCACTCACTACTCGTATCGCCCAAACCATCGTTATTTTCTGCCTACCCATGCCCCTGAGTACGTAAAACACGTACACAACACGTACACAACACACACACACACACACACACACACACACACACACACACACACACACACACACACACACACATACACATACACAACACACACACAAACGCACACGGACATAGACTAACACAAACTAACACACTCTTGTCGCTTTGTCTCACTCTACACTGCTATCAGTCAAAACTTGGAATAACTGCAATTTGTGAGTGCTGATCGTGGGAATGCCGTGAATTTTTGTTGGTATCGATGGCACACACTGCCGATGTTGGTATCGGCAATGGCTCACTAAACCGCCGAAGTGACACTTTTTTTACAGTAAATGCTGAGGGATGACTGTAAAAACCGGGCTATCGCGTTCGGTTCTTTTTTTTGGGGGGCGGGGGGGGGGGGGGGGGAGGGGGTTATAAGTTTAAAGTCTGGGGGGTGTTATGTCTTCGACAGTATCGACGGCCACGGCGCCACACAAGTCACGACTCGTAGCATTTTCTTTCTTTCTCTATTCGATTTATCAACAGTTGATCGGTTTCACCTCATTTGCCCATTGTGACAGGTGCTGGAGGTTAACGCGTACCCTTGGATGGCGTGGGAGACGGACTGGGGCCGCAGGCATGTCCCCTCACATTCACATTTACTGACCTCGGTTTATTCGTTTGAACTGTGTGCATACGTGTGTGGGGTCTTCTCTGACTGTTGGCCGCGCCGCAGGTGGATGCATGGCCTGGTCACTGAGATGCTTGACATCCAACTCGAGGTGTGTGCCAGCTGATTCCCCATTCTCCCATCTATAACCTCCATCCACACGGCCCCTTTTAGTTTGCCCCTCCCACCTTTAGTCCACTGATCGTGCTGTTTGGCTAGATTCTCATATAATACCCACGAGCGCATGTGCAAAGTGGACCGTGTGCGTGTTGGTGTACGCGCGAGCCGGTGTGTATACACACACACACATGTGTGTGTGTGTGTGTGTGTGTGTGTGTTTGTGTATTATGATATTCAAGTGATGTGGTGTGTATGAGTCTATTTGGGTAGTGCGTGGTGTTGCCAGGTGTGCATATGATTGTGAACTCATGCGTGTGCATGTCTCAGTAGTCAACCATATGCTCAACAATTTACGTGTTTGTGCGCGTACGGACGCGCGCGCGCGCGCGTGTGTGTGTGTGTGTGTGTGTGTGTGTGTGTGTGTGTGATTTTAATATTTCCTTACATTCCCGTGTGCCTGATCATGTACGCAAGCACTTATGTGCGTCTGTGAGTATCGGATAATGCGTGGAACGTGTCATTGCGCTTCTGACCTTGTGGGTCTATATCCATGTACGCATGTGTGTGTGTGTGTGTGTGTGTGTGTGTGTGTGTGTGTGTGTGAACTGAGTGGTGGTCTTACTTTGGCTGTGCCACTTGTTGCTCATCCGCTGCAGGTCTGGGAAGCCAAGAAAGTGGGGCAGTCGCTGAGTAATTTGAAGTCGCCGATGGGATGGGAGGTGCGCTGTGTAGCATACTGAATTTCGTGCACACACACACACACACACACACACACACACACACACACACACACACACACACACACACACACACACACACACTCGGCGTCGCATTCATTTTTGGTGCGCTTTGTTTACTTTGGCAAAGTATGCTGCTTTAGTTCAGTGATGTTCACCGCTCTGTTGTGTGTCACGCTCTCTGGTGATACGTTCGGTTTGTCCTTGTGGTGTGGTGCTGCTGGCGCAGGTGCTTGCAAATGAGGACGCGGGCGAGGCGGTGTACGAATACAATAATTGTCCTTCAGATTTGTAATCAATGCGTTTACATTATTCGTCGCGAATGAGTCGCCCGTATAATGCATCCTTCTGGCACCCCTTGCTTTTACAAGCTCCACAGCGCTAACGGACAGAGCGCTATCAAGCAGTTACTTACATGCAACATGCGATTAGGCGCCCTTATCCAAAGGCGGTCTCATGGCCACCATGTAGTTTGTGTCGATTATATTATGCAATTAGTATCTCACTACATCGTAACCCCCATTATGCTAGTAGCCGTGATTATATTCAACTATGCAAGCGGCAAATATCACAACCTAACGTACCCTAGAAATCTATATCATGCAAGTGCAACTAACATGACCAAAACTCTTGATACGTGCAAGTAATAGCCGCCGGACTATATAAGGGTGATTTCGGGTACGGGTCGCGGCTTTGGGCCTCTTTGTCGCTTCACATGAGTTCAAATTCAAGGTGCGATACGATTGCTAAAAGATGGCAACGCACCGGGTGCTAGGCCTCACTGCGGAGTGCGCCTCTCATGTTCGTAAGTGCCCACGGTGCAATGAGGCTCCCTCGGAGTCTCGTGGGTGTGTGTCTTCGTCGACGGTATCGGGCACCTCTGCCTTTTAACTTCTTTGTCGGGGGCGCGCTCCACATCTGGTATGCTTATGGACCACATCCCACGGTGCCCGTGCTCTTAGTACGTCGCCCAATTCCACGATCGGATTGTCCACGTGCTTGAAGAGTTCATACTTGAAGCGGGGACTACTACGGGGCATGACTTGCGGTTGGAGATCCGCCGTATTTGGTCGGGAGCTTCTCGAGATCGACATAGGGATCTGATTTGGTTTGACTTCAGGGCTCCATACCGCCATCTTGTTGTTAATGTGACGGTCAAATTGAAAATTGTTTACTACAATATTGAGTTGTCTCCGGGTACCCCCCGATCGATCCTATTGTAGGTCTTTGCGATGCTAGAGTGAGTCTAATACGCCGTAAACACTAATCCCATCCTCTCAGATGGCAATAACAACACCGCCAAATATATGCATGTAAACATTAACTTTATCCTAGTATGAAAAATATTTTTTCGCTATTCTCCACGATGCGTGGCCTCCTCCAACCGCTTCGAGGGTGTTGATCAGCCAAGTTGATCAGCATGCGCTCGTCGCGACGGGCCTACCTAACCTTTGCACAAGTGCGACTATGGTCGTGCCGGAGTTGGGGGGGGGGAATAAAGGCAGGCGAAAATCCACCTCGCATAAGTCGTCGACGGTCCCGTCCCGATCCACGCGCTCCCCCGTCCGAGAAAATCGCAGCTCCTCCCGTCGCAGCTAGCCTCCTAGCCTAGACTCCCCTTCCTCTCCGGGGGCAGGGGAGAAAGGGAGTCCATACTTGCAAACGGTGTGTGGTTGGCGATCTTGCCTCCGAGCCAGATTTTCTCATGTTCATGGTCCGTCTCCGTCAGTTTCCAACACTTGTCTAATCATGCGGAATCCATCCGTACCCTCCCCCGTGGTTTACGTTGTCAGAGGGCCGCTTTTGTAAGCATAGTGCCGTTGCGATAACCCTAGGCACCTTACCTTAGGCAGCATGTCGATAATTGGGTACCGACATGGGGAGGGGTTGGTCGAACTCGTTGATCGAGTCACCTGTCCGCAAAAGATGCCGGGTACGGAAATGTATGCTCGAAAACCCCCGTACCGGGTTTTTCCCGCGGTAGTAGATCTTGTGGACCTCCGCCGCCAAACCATATCGCTCCACCGGCTACGATCTTCCTCCGGCATGCGTAGCTCTCGCCTCACCCCCAAGGGAGACTCGAGAATGAGAGGGTTGATCGATTGCCAACGAACAGGGACTGGATCCGGATCCTAAGGAGCCGCGAATCCACGAGACTACTCGGGTTCGGACTTGGTCTCGTGGGTCCGGACCCTAGAATCACAGGTAATCGCGGGGTCCGGACCCTAGAATCATAGGTAATCGTGGGGTCCGAACCCTAGGTTCAGTAGGTAATCGCGGGGTCCGAACCCAAGGTTCAGTAGGTAATCGCGGGGTCCGAACCCTAGAATCACAGGTACTCGCGGGGTCCGAACCCTAGGTTCAGTAGGTAATCGTTGGTTCCGGTACCAGTTATTGTAATTGGATCTGGTATTCATCGTACTTTAATGGATCCGCGGTAATCGCGAGTACCTCATCCTCGCAAAACGACGTGGAATCGTGATACCCAATCAGTACTCACGATTCCGAGTATCTCACGAATCTGTGGTTGCCCGAAGTGACACGCTGTTTTTTTGGGAGGTATTTGGCAATGCAAATCTGCTGAGGTGTATGTCTAGGATTGGTTCAATAGCCCTGATTGTTGTCATTCCGCAGCCTTGATTCGATTGTAGCCCACCCAAAGGCTATTTAAACGGTGCGTACGCGCTTGCAATCCACCATAATCTGCCCGTCCACATCCAATCCTTTCATAGTTAGCAACAATGGCGGGGCAAGCGGGAAGTAGTAGACCGTCTAGATCAGGGAAGAGCTTGTCATCGACGGCTATCCAACGTGCAGAAGAGGAGCTTGTTTGGAATTCAGATAGGGTGTTTAGGACACCTCAGTCAAAAACAGGTGCAGATCCGTATAGCAATAAAGGGCAGTATGTAGTTAAGAAAATTGTTAGCCAAGGAAAAAGGTGTGGAATGTTGACGTATAAAGTTATGTGGGAAGGCCTGCCGGAGGAAGCCGCCACTTCAGAAACCGAGGTCAACGTAAGGCGGCAAGGCAATTGGTCCAGTCTGCTTGAAGATTTTCACAACGAGCAAGAGAAAGTTGAAGAGGTAAGCAAGAGTTCCCCCCCCCCCCCCCCCCCCCCCCCCCCTCTGCTCTGCCCTCACCCCCGAGTTAGCTGCGTTGTGATGTTCGGTAGCGCCGCATTGCGCCCCCTCCCCGCCTCCGCCCGCACTTTTATGTCTGTTTATTTGCACTATCGAAGCCATATTGCGTTGCAATTGAGCTTGTCGACACTTTGTTATCGCTATTCTGTGATGCTTTTCTGTTCCTTGCTTTCCCACATAAAATGTTACTTTGTCGTTAAGCATATTGTTGCACTGTGCTGTTCGGTAGCGCCGCATGGCGCCCACTCCCCGCCTCCGCCCGCACTTTTACGTCTTTGTTTATGTGCTCTATCGAAGCCATAGTAATAGCGTTGCAGTTGAGCTTGTCGACACTATGTTATCGTTGTTCTGTGATGCTTTTCTGTTCTTTGCTTTCCCACATAAAATGTTACTTTGTCATTAAGCATATTGTTGCACTGTGCTGTTCGGTAGCGCCGCATGGCGCCCACTCCCCGCCTCCGCCCGCACTTTTACGTCTCTGTTTATGTGCTCTATCGAAGCCATAGTAATAGCGTTGCAGTTGAGCTTGTCGACACTTTGTTATCGCTGTTTTGTGATGCTTTTCTGTTCTTTGCTTTCCCACATAAAAGGTTACTTTGTCGTTAAGCATATTGTTGCACTGTGCTGTTCGGTAGCGCCGCATGGCACCCACTCCCCGCCTCCGCCCGCACTTTTACGTCTCTGTTTATGTGCTCTATCGAAGCCATAGTAATAGCGTTGCAGTTGAGCTTGTCGACACTTTGTTATCGTTGTTTTGTGATGCTTTTCTGTTCTTTGCTTTCCCACATAAAATGTTACTTAAAATGTTACGCTATTCCCATAGTAATAGCGTTGCAGTTGAGCTTGTCGACACTTTGTTATCGCTGTTCTGTGATGCTTTTCTGTTCTTTGTGTTCTTTTCTGTTCTTTCGCTACAATTTCATGTTTCCATTACTAACTTTTGATGGGTGCATTGTGTTTCTGCAGGAGGCACGAAATCGAGAGGCGAATCGGATAAGCAGGAAGAGGAAGAACCGACTGCAAGCTAAAGCCACTGTAACATCAAACGAGGTTGAAGAAGTCATCGAAGAAGATAACGAAGGCGATGAAGAGGTCATCGTGGATGACGACTTGGCGCCGCCGAAGAAGAAGATCTACAATGCTCAATGCTGGAATCATTTCCAGAAGCCAAAGAAGTTCCCCAATGGTGTCATGTATGTCGTATGTAAGTTGTGTCCAAAGGAAGTCAAGCTCAAGTACAGCGGAGGGACCTCTAATCTTATCAAGCACCTCAGATGTCGGCATAAAGGTGAGTACAGACAGGACTTGGCTACTGGTGAAAACATTCAAGTTGGGGATGTCTCTGTCCCCACCGTGATCAAAGCAGAGGTAAGTCATGTCCCATTGTGATTGTATAGTAGCATGTTATTGACTTAATGATGGCATGTTATTGACCTTTCATTCGTTGTTGACTCTATTCGTAGATTTCTGCGAAAAGGAAACAGTACCTTGACGAGTTGATAACAATTTGGGTGGTCAAGCGATGTCGGCCATTCGGGATCATGGAGTCGGACACAGAGCTCAAGGATGTGATGTCTGCTATTTCGGGAGGCGCATATAGCGGTCCATGTCGTGAGACGGTAATGCGTTGCATGGCATCCTTGGCTCAAAAGGTAATTACTGTTGGTTTATTTGAATGTATGACTGCATTGCCTTTACAAATAACTAAGGTAATTAATTTTGCTTGTTTCAGACACTTGTTGAAACAGGAGTCATGATGAACGGGTTGTTTCAAGACGGATTGAAGCCGTGCATATCTGGAGATATTTGGGGGGAGAATTCTGTTTCATTGTTGGCGGTAATGGTGCATTGGATCGACGGATCGTGGCAACTTATGAAGCGCTTGGTTATTTGCGAGCCCTACGGAAAGGTTTCCCACACAGGTGATAATATTTTGCAAACGACAAAGCGCAGACTTGCTGGAGTGAATGTGGGAGAGCTTGTCGAAGCAGACGACTTGGAAGGCGTCGAAGCTGTGGACACTGTGTATGAATCAATATTCAGTAAGGTAAGAGTTAGTTTAGATTTTGGCTTTTTGTTTTTGCTTGTTATGTATGTCTGTGAATGAAGATGGTTTGACGGTTGCCTAGGTGTGCGACAATGGAGCAAACATGAAGAAAGGATGGGGTGCATTGGATGGACATACTTGTGTTACTCATGGCATTCAGTTGTGTGTCAACAAGTTCGTGGAGGAGCCGCACATCAAGGATTGTTCCCGAGCAATGCAAGGTCAGAGTGCCCACTTTTCTAGGAGCACTTTGGGCGCTGCCAAGCTGTCGGAGATTCAAACTCGGATGGGCCTTCCCACAAGTAAGCCAAGTACCAAGTCAGCCACTCGTTGGTTAGGCTTGTTTCCTCAGGCTGTGTGGTTTGTGCAGAACGCTGAAGCAATTACCGAGTATATGTTACAAGTAAGTACTGTCTTGCGGTGTTTTCATTGCATTATTGTTAAGTTGCATTACTGTTCATTTACTGAGATATTAATTCTATACTAGGTACCCAATGGTTGCGTTGCCAATGACGATGGGAAGGTGTATTCGGACTTCGCCATCAACACTGAGGATTGGGAGACTATTCGAGAGCTAGCTGCGATCCTGTGGCCAGTGGCTCAAGTTGTGAATTTGCTGCAGGGTGACTATGTTACCATATCACTTGTTTACCCTATGTTAGGCACTTTGTTAGAGCAGCTGTCGTCACACAGGCCCGTTTCATTGCAAGATGAGCGGAGGGATATGGACTTGTACACCATCGAAGCGGAGGACATGGAGCCTCATATGGCGGAGGCAAGGGAGAGTCTGCGGGCCGGAATCATTGAGCGTTTTTTCACGAACATAAGGGAGAACGATTACATCAAGATAGGGATCGCGACATTGCTGGACATTCGGTGAGTACCTTGTAATGGTTGTGTGTGCATGTGTTTAAATTTTGCACATGTGTTTCTATTATATACCTGATAAATATATTAAATGTTGATAAATAGATGTGATTGTATCTGAGCGTCCTTGTGTGTGTGTGTTATGCATGTGTTTGTGTTTATATGCTTGTGTGTGTGTAGGCTTGTATGTGCATCTACTTCTGAATGTGTGTGTATGTGTGTGTGGTGTTCGTTTGTGTACCTATTTTGTATGCTCTCTACGTGTTTCTGTGTGTGTGTGTGTATGCAAATTTACTTGTGCATTTGCTATGTTTAACTGAAAATGTGAATTGTGCAGGTTTAAGAATCTGGACTTCAATGGCATTCGCCCAGACTTTGCGCCTACAATTTTGGCGGCTGCAAGAAGAGAATTTGGAGAGCAGTGGCGCACAGAGCCGGAAGAGAGCGAGGCAGAAGGCGGTGCCTATCCAGCTGCAGAGCTTGGCAAGCAATTGATGTCGTCGAAGAGTAAGTCTTTCACTGCATTCCTTTCCGGGGATTTGACTGGGCGTGTGACGCCCTCTACAGCCAAGCACGTGGAAAAGGATGACTTAGAGCGTTACCTTGAGCTGCCCCAAGAAACGGACAAGGACATTTGTGTGTTGACATGGTGGAAAACACATGCAGCTCTGTACCCCGACTTGGCTTTAATGGCGCGGCAGTACTTATCTATGCCTGCTACCTCTGCTGCATGCGAGCGTTTGTTCAACAAAGCGGGGCGAATGCATGACGCGTTCAAGAAGAACACCAAGGAAGATAGCTTAGAGGATGCCTTGTTAGTCTCATGTAATTGTTGAATTATGTATGCGCGAGGAATATGGTTGTCACAAGTCTATATAAACTGTAAGAAATGGTTGTCTTAAACCTGTTTTCATCCATATTTTGTGCATTTAATGTTCATTTGGTGGACTCGCACTGGCCATGCGATAAACCATTTGGCATTACTTGTCACATCATATGTGAAAAATGGTACTGCATCGGAATCTGTTTCCCTGTGATGGCAAGTGTCTTTTTTGAGCCGGAGGGCTATAAACTCACA
Organism: Tetraselmis chui; assembly: GCA_026401115.1. Classification (NCBI taxonomy): domain Eukaryota; kingdom Viridiplantae; phylum Chlorophyta; class Chlorodendrophyceae; order Chlorodendrales; family Chlorodendraceae; genus Tetraselmis; species Tetraselmis chui. Next base: position 40,234 of record JAPMLY010000999.1, read on the forward strand.
TACGTTGCTTGTGGCACTTGCCGGAGGGACCAAAAGCTTTGCTAAATTGTATGGGATAGACTGTAAAGTACTAAATATGTTTGCAGCGGGCAGAAAGTATGGGAAGTGAATTGTACGTATCTACTGTATGGGATCCAAGCATAAGCAGGCGCATAGAACTAATAGAGATGTAAAAATTCAAATTGCAGTACAAACTTCCCCCAAAATGCGCAATTTGTATCAATTTGCATGAGTACTTCGAGTACTTGTTGGAATCGCGAACCCAACGAATCCAACGGAACCAAAAAATTTAGAAGTACTCATGTACTCGGTTCCGGAATCAAAAACACAGGTACTCGCTGGATCCGAACCCTAGAATCACAGGTAATCGCTGGATCCGGACCCTAGAATCACAGGTAATCGCGGGGTCCGAACCCTAGGTTCAGTAGGTAATCGCGGGGTCCGGACCCTAGAATCACAGGTAATCGCGGGGTCCGAACCCTAGAATCACAGGTAATCGCGGGGTCCGAACCCAGGGTTCAGTAGGTAATCGCGGGGTCCGAACCCTAGAATCACAGGTAATCGCGGGATCCGGATCCCTTTTTTAGAGGTACTCACTAGTTCCGGATCCAAAAAAATCAAGTACTCATGGATCCGAACCCAACAAAAAAATGGCGGATCCAGTCCCTGCCAACGAAGCTCCAATGCCCGCCGCTAACCGAAATTCGCCCGCACACTCCTAGCCGACAAAAATGCAATATACGGGTCATCCCGCCCGTGGACACAGAACATATGAGGATTATCTAGCCTCGAAAAGAATATCGGGCTAGCCGAGCGGGACACCTTGACGTTGGTGTACATATGATATTTCGAAAAGCCCTCCGTGCTGCGACTTCCCGACAATTGATGATATGCGGATCGCAGCCGCCGCATTTCACCCCGCCTAGCCCCCAATCGTGCCAGGCATGGCACTTCTATGGGGTTACTAGCGCCCACCACGAGGAGGTGGTGGTGAGTGCCAACGGGCCTGAGAGCTCACCGCCGGACCCCTCTCCGGGGCCGCCGCCGCTGCGCCGCCGGCGGGCGCCATGTGACGGTCACAAGTGCTCGCACGAACACCAATGTTCCTCATAAAGGTGCTCGTCTCCCAGTCCCGGGCAGTCTTGCAATGGGAGCTCAGCAAGGTAAACTCGATGCGGACCTCAACACTTCCGCTATGCTTGGCACGCCCCGGGTTCAGTCGGTCCATGACTACTACCCCTTCGCTCTGAAGGATGGGGGCTTGTTGGCGCCTATGGCGGCTGAGTCGGTTGATCGCCTGGCTACTTTGGTGGCATTTCGTCGCTTCACTGGCATGGATTATGCAAACTTTCGTTCATTGCGTTTTGACATTTATGTCCGCATGCATCATTTCGTTTGTCGATCTGCTTATGTTCCCTTTCGACGTTTGTCGGGAGATGTGCGGCATGAATTCATGCAATTACTTTTTGGTGGTCTTCATATTACTTTGGGTTCCTACCTTTGCGACGCTTTGCAAGACGGCGGTGTTGATGTTGTGGCATGCCTTGTTGTTCCTCGGGCTTAGGCATGTGCGGTATTTTTCCTCCTTGCTCCTTTTTGCATGATAGGTTCCACTACCTTTCTTGTTAAAATATCAAAGGTGGTAGTCACCAAAACAAAACACAATATAGTAGGGAGGAGCGCAAACTCAGGGATTTACAAGCTGCTGACGATATTGCAGGTTCGGGGTTTATTTATTCTGAGGAGCGATGTACGGGTACTCCATGTACCTTCGATTCCACGTTACATTATTACTTCGACCGCGCGCCCATATAACCCTTGATGCTAGCCCCTAGCTAATACGGGTACCTGCAGATGTGTCTGTTGCAAGCAAATAAATAAATAATAGCGGACGATGCCGCGACTACCGCCCTGCTCTTCTGTACGATTACTGGTCCGAGTACCAATTGTGGGGTAAAAGTTGCGGAGCTTTAATTAATATTGCTGCTGTTTTGGTAGAATAATTGCATAAATGCGGGTATTGGTATTTATCGAACCGCTATAAAAGATTAGCGATTTGCATGGTAACGATATAAACCCTATTTATGCCGGCCATTGAGTAGCGTTGTTGCGCATTTGAAATAACCTGCGTCAAGAGACAGTGGAGCAGCGGCTCCGCGCCGCATCTCTGCTTCGGTCCTCAAGGGGTTATCATTGAAACCGACGACAACATATTCCAGTCACAACTGCCTAGAACAACGCAACCAGGTTTATACATCCCTTACGAAACTCTCAGTATGGCATAACGTGCCGTCCCACTTCGCACAATACCGGAACACTCAGTCCGGGTCATCCCGAGCGAAGAGCGGCAAACGGGACGACCGACAGTAAACCGTCGCTTTACCCTACGGCCGCCTTGAACACTCCAGTCACGAGATTTCTTCCGCGAATACGACTGTATACAGGTTTCTGTTAGAATTGAGGACACAAGACCGATCGGAAGGCAGCGGGGGCGGAAAAGAAGAAGCCGTCGTCAAGGCGGAAGCGAGCTCAGTGCATCGCTATCAGTTCGGCCTGTTCCGCGAAATATGGTCGCACTCCCATTGCGGTTGTGCATTTTCTTGGCTCTCTTCGGCCTCCGGCCTCCAAACAGCGCGGCGCAGCTTCTTCAGGAGTACCAGCGGATCACTGGGAAGCGGGCGATCGCGCGCCTGAGCAATGGAGTAGGCCAGCTGCGAGGCACTGTGGAGTTCTCTCAGTGTAGCGAGTACGGGGTACGTGTACTTCTATCGTCGCCCCTCAAATAGCGACCACCCATAAAACGACCTACACACCTCCCCCATGCTCCGTCTCACCCCCTCTCTCTCTCAGTTAGATCCATCAGAAGGTTATCAAACTCACTCGAAGGAGCTTCTTTCTGTCAGCTCTCTTGGATGTGCTCGCCCACGACGGGACTGCCTATATCTGTCGACACTTCATTTTTCCCTTAGTACTATTCTGAAAAGCGCTCGCGGCGGGTTTCCCCCCTGTCGACCCCTATTCCCTCACGCCCCTCTCAGACCTACCCCCTCACATCTCGCGCTCTGTTGCCCTGTCCGTGCAAGCATTAGCCCCGACGCCCATTCTCGCTATATGCGTCGTTATTACGTCGCGGAAACAAAATGCTGCATACTTACATAATATCTTATTGTCATCAACGGTAAAACTATTTTCAAAACAGTTTGTTGAGCTATTTAACAGTGACGCCGCGGGTCGTGTGACCGACTCCTTCCCACCCGTTCCACGCAGGTTCAGGTGAAGGTGGATCTGGAGGATTCCATCACAGGGGGCAACTGCCTTCTCGGCGGCTACGCTCCGTCGTGTTGGTACCAAATAAACGCCGAGTCGATGGACGACACCGCACACGACTGTCCCGCCACCTCGGCCGTCTTCGACCCCACCTCGTCCATGGAGCCGGGATGGTCACCCGCAGGGCGCCACGCCATCGACAAGTGCAGCTCGACTCGGCTGCCGTCCTTTGGACCCAACAGTAAGATCGAGCTGTGCCCTGTTGGCGCGCTCAGTCGAAAATGGGGAATTCTGCGCCGTTACTTTGACCCACACTTGGCCGTCTTTAACGACATCATTGGTCGCACGCTGATGGTGTATTGGGTGGGCGCGGATGGACGGCCAGGGGTAGAGTTCTCTTGCGCCCCCATAGAGCACCTGTCTGATTGTTGACCGGGTGCAACTGTGAGTAGTGTGTTACATTTAATCTGAGAAAAAATATTTTCCGAGTCATTGCAAAATTGCAATGCAATGTTACGCTTTTTCTTTCACGTAAACAGAGGGTTTCAAGGGAAGGAAGCGTACGAGTACGCTCACTTTGATGACCTCACACATTCTGTCACCTCATCGCACATAGAACATACGCACTATATGTACAAATTGTAAACATATATCTTGGGGGTGTTTGCGTGTATGTCGGATGGATGTTTACTGTGATGCGCTCTTCGCGTTTGCCATTGCATATTCAGTTCTGATCACCAATATCCCTTTTTTTTTACCTATCTCATGCCAAACCTCGTGATCGACTCCCCAAGACGTTCAATCATCTAGAATTGCACCACTCTGCCGCACTTATATGAGGCGTCTATCAGGTGATGTAGGTGTAATGAAAAGAATTGCAATGTATGACCTCTGGCAGATCAAAGCCTTAGATATATTTCTGAGTGTATGCGATGTGCAGTAGGAGCGTTGTTATTATGGGCCACTTGCATTGATTAAACATGATGATTGACGAGACACACTTTCGTCCGAATGGATCACAATTGTTTGGAGGTATACCCTCACTCACTCTCCTAGCGTGTCGATATAGGAATGTGGCTGCGAGGGCGAGGCACACACGCAGGGACGCAAATTGTTGACAGTGACTGAAATGCGTTGCAGGGCCAAAATCCCTTACCGCCACAGTCTCAGCACAAGTACCATTGCCTTCAGTCACTCCTAATGAACTCTGCACGTTCACGCAAAACAAGGCGCGTTCCATTGGGGATACACATTAGCGATAATCATCCCACAAACTGTTCATCCATTTCAGAAAAAGTACAGCGTCGGAGCTCAGTCACAGTTGCAAGAGACTGCTTTTCAGCTATGACGACGACAACGGCTTTTCACTGCGATGACAAAAACAAATAACTAGTTGCCCTGGAGTGATTCTACCGGATGATACGTACTGAGTCGCCATAAACTGGAAATTCGCGGCAACTTACTGTGAGAGTTCATGTATGCTCGTTCAGTATTGTACATCCTGCCATTGGTATCGAATGGAAGGACAGTCATGCATTTCCCCCTTTCGGTGTGCGGTTTTTACTGCTTTTCTAATACGTGAAATATATGAGCTGCATGTGAAATTTAAATTTTCACTTGCGTGTACGAATACTTTGTCGTTCATAATCTTGATCATGCGTCCACAATGCGGTGCAGATGTGTATGGAATGTGGTGTGCAGATGAGTTTATGTCCACGAAGAGACGCCGGGTCAGTATTAGGGCTGAGTATTCACCGCCTCAAGATATAAACCGCTTTACATTCTCACCTATATAGCGAAATCTAATATTGTACAATTAAATGTTTTTAAGGCCACAGCCCCTGGAGCAGGCAGGGGGTGGGGATGTCCAGGCCCATGTAGGTGGTGACGGGGGGGATGGCGCAGGGGGGGACGATGGCCTGGCCGGGGATGACGGCCGCCTTGGCGAAGATGCTGGTGCTCTCGGGGTCGGCGAGGTGGTCGGCGAGGCACGCGAGCGGCCCCTTGCCGGTCACCTGCGCGGCCATGGTGAAGCCGACGAACGCGAGCATCGCGAGCCGTCCGTTCTTGATCTCCTTCACCTTCAACTCGTTCATGTCGCCGGGGACGAAGGGAGCGAAGATGCCGCCGGGGTAGCCGACCTGTAGGGGGGTCACGACCTTAGGGTTCAGTTCAAACCCTACATATTACTATATTTTTCGACATCAATAAGTGAACAAATAAAAGATCAAAAGAGAATAGTATCGGTCGGAGTGCGGAATCCTGGGGATGCCGGGGACATATGGCAAGACGTGGCAGGGACGCTCGCGGACCTCGTGGGCGGGCAGCTTGTTGTTGGGGAACAGGGGGTCGACGTCCATAGAGCCGGGCTTGGAGAAGTCGTAGTAGCGGCGGACCTCGACGAAGTGCATCAGCACCAGCTCGATGAAGAGCAGCGCCTGAGGGGGGATGTTGGTCTCGGTCTTCACGGCCGCCTCGTACCAGAAGACGTCGGGACGGACCAGCTCCTACGACGAAGCAAATCGATTCAAGCAGCCGAGTGAGTGACTGATAGGTTAAGTACTAAAAGGGTTGACCGGCCGGATCACTGCGGAGACCATAAAACGTAAAAGACATCATCGCACGAAATACAAATACGTGAGCAAACACGCATGAACAGCGCCCGCTCGTCGATCGCCATTCTTATGCATCCGTTCCGTAGAATAGTCGAGTCGCTGCGATGTCCACCGTCCACCGACAGCAGGAAGACATTCGCCCGCCTATACAAGTTGTATCCCCTCCCCGTCGTTCTCCGAACGAAAATATTTATATCGTCTTAAGCACTGTGCGATGACCTCGATTGTTCGAGCTTAGCCCACCACGTCGACTAGAACTCGGAGCTGGTGCTGCCGTCAGGACTGTTTGTCGACAGGCTTACCTGAACCAGGATGCCGGCGACGGCAAGCATAGCCCAGCGCGCATGGATGCGCTCCGCCTCGGCGAACCACTTCAGCTTATCGGGGTTCGCGCCCAGACCCAGGGGGTCGAATCCAAAATCGCCGGGCATGGAGCCGTCGAGGTAGGAGGGCACATCGCAGCCGGGACGCCAGAGGGGGCGGGCGGCCATGCGCACGGTCGCACCGTTGGTCACGGCAGTGCGCAGGCTGGCGCCGGACATGGCCCGGCGACCGGCCACCGGGCGAGCGCTGCCGCTCAGAGCGGCGACGCGGGAGGCAGCAGCGATGGCAGCCATATTGGACAAGCGAGACGACGGGAAGGGGGGTGGGTGGTCGGGGCGGATGGAAGGACGGGAGGGAAGGGACTGCTGGTTGATCGACCCGTTGGTGCTCACTTGTCTTCGCTCCCCGTCCGCTTCCGAGTGTGTGGGACTTGCGCGCAATGTACTGGCGACCAGGTAAGGCGCGTACTTTCGGGCGCCAATAGCTACGCCAGATTGCTCGGTTGGCAGCCAGGTAGGCCCTCCGATTGGTCATACAGTCGAAAGATGCGAAACAGGCGAATCCAGTCCGGATCCCGAACACACGCGTGATCACTTTACAAATCTAGCCGTGATCTGGAGTACTGGTACTGTCCACGTACCGATATAAAATCCGCTGGTTTACCTCTGAATCCTAATATATAGTTGCATTTCATTGAGAGTGATGCCATTGACCGTCCGATCGCACGTGCTACTGCCACGTAGGCTCCATAATTCCGTCGATGATCATACTCGATGTAGAAGAATGAGCGAGAAGATCTGTCTTTCGATACGATTATAATTGATTGCCTACGACTGTGTTGTTTTTTCCTCTCTTCTGTGTGGTTTTTACTTTTTACCACTTTTCTTGTAATCAACTTTCACTATAAATTGAACAACATCATACCCCAGCAGTAAGTAAGACATCTCCCCGAGTTCAACAAGTTTTTTTGTTTACAAGAAGAACCAGATGAGCACGGACAGGGAAAGTGGGAGGGGAAACAAGAGGGCAAGAGTGACAAGAGGATCACGGAATCCAAAGCACAGCAAAAGGAAAGCACTACATTGTGCATAAACCTAGCAGATTATACTAAGGAAACTCTTAAGCCACGCCGAGAATGCAACACTTGGAGGCGACAAGCGGCGCCTCACGCGCCGCTCGAGGAAGCACGGGGACGCTTGCGGCCCATGGCGCGGATGAAGAGCGCCGTGGCCGGAGAAGGCATCCCAGCCGAGGAAGAAGCGGCCTCCGTGCCGTCCGCAGCGGCGGACAAACCACGCAAGACGTTGTCCGCGTGAGCAACATGGACGGCGAGAGAGACCTTTCGACGCCAGGAGGCCAACAACTTGCCCACGTGCATCCCTTTAGATGCGGCTGCCTGCTTGGCTAGCTCCGTCAAGAAAGCCGTGGCGTGGCCGCCAAGAGTACCAAATTCCGTGACTGCAAAGGGAATGAAGCGGATGTCGGGGCGACTCCTCAACCCCTCCGAGTACTTCTCGAACTTGGTCTTCTCAGCATGGCGGAGAGCGACTTCGGGTGACGGGGGGCTAGACACGCCGAACAAACCGGAAACCACGGCATCAAGGGCAAGTTTTGAGCCTCGGATGCCGTGATAGTGCAAGACACCCACATCCGCGGGGAGACCGTCGTTGCCGTTGGGGAGTTGAACTAACATCGTGGGATCTGTGAGGACCTCGACGCCAACCCCGAGTGCGCCACGAACCTCGGAGATGATTTCCGCAAGGGCCGTCACTAACCAAGAGTGAGCGGTGTGGACCGAAGCATCTCCGCCGCAACGAGCCAAATGGTCCGCAAAAGCAGTGGCCCACGCATCATCCGACATGTCAACACCCGCCGACGAGAACGCACCCCGCATAGCTTGAACCGAGAGATGGCAAGAAGCACAAGCAGTGGGGGAGCGTAGAGAAGAGAGGATGCGAGATGAGGGTAGGCCGAAGATGCGACAGACCGCGACGCGGAAACTGCGTCGTAGTGCTCAGGGAACTTTTCACGGAGCTCGCCCAGGCGACCCGAAGTAGGCGGGTCCGAAGCCAAAAACGCAAGGGCGCCGTGGCCGAGACGAGATACAAAACGCCTAGACTCCGGCCGAGCGCGGTTGGAAAACGTGGGAGCGAGCTTCGCGAAGCGAAACAAGTTGACACGCTCACTGATGTCGGCTTGTAGCTTTGGAAAGATGTCCGTGGCAAACGCAGAAAGAGGGACGAGCGAGGGTAGGCCATCAAGGGACTGGGCAATATGCTCGTTGTTTGATCGGGCTTCGGCAACGCAGCCGGCGCGAGCCACCGTTGGACGTTTCGGGGGGAGCATCGCTAAGGCTGTGGCTATCAAAGGTTCAGACTCGGCGAGAGCGTGAGAACCGCACGCAGCGTCCAAGCGCGCCCACGACGAAGCGAGTTCTAACGACCATATGGGTTCGTTATCGCCGTCGTCTCCGTCCGGTGTACCATGCCTACGGGACACCGCTGTGGTCATAGCACTCGCTAACCGTCCATACATGGTCGGCTCCATTGGAACATCGTCTTGGGAATCCCCGCGCACGCGAGCGTCTTGTGTTGTAAGGAAACGAATAGCTGAGCCCACTGCCAAACCGGCCGCTCCGACATGGGCCGCATCCGCCAAGGCAGCCAAATCCCCCACTCCCATGCCGCCGAAACGTATGGGGAGAGACATCTCGGAGCGAGTGTTGCTGGGTAGGCTAGATGCGGGAAGGCCCAATATCTCAGCCGCCACATCTAGGGTGGCATTGTCAGCGCGCTCGAGGAATGTTTCGACGGTGTCACCGTAGCCCTCACCCCTGCCAAGACCTCGGGAGACTGTACGGGCAAAGTGTCCGAAGCGGCGGTTGCAATGTTGATGGATACGAAGCGCAGTGTGAGTGTGCCGGTGAGCCGCTAGACCCCTTAGACGTTCGCCGTAGGCCTCATACTTACTTAAGGCCGTTTCGAACACGTCTCGAGCAAAATCGGATGTACCCATTGGCCCCCCCCAATACTTTCGTCCCTTCCGTGGAGACATTTACTCCCCGCATGATGTGGCCGTCGGGTAAGTTATCGAAAGCATCACCGACACCCAAAGGGGAATACAAACAGTTTTTGCGGATGGTTACGGTGAGGCCAACGCTAGCATACGCCTCCGGCATAGCGTCGCCAATAGCCACGAGAGACGGAGGGGGTCCCAAGAAGTGAACATCGTCAGAATAACCGCAGAGAACGGATTCGTTCGGGGCAATCGCAGCCAATTGCTTGTATACCCTGGAGGCAACAATTGCGAAGAACATGGCCCCGAGAACGCAACATTGATGGACTCCGCGGGTACTCGGAATGCGCATGGCCGGGCCGTGAGCATTTGATGAGTCGTAAACGTACAAGGTAGATGGACGGCCATACAACATAGTAGCGACGCGGAGCAACGGTCGAAGCGCGGGATTTGCGGACAACTCCTCAAACAAGGGACGCCGCAGGAACTCGTTGAACGCGTTGGATGCGTCGCCTTGCATGTCCGCCCAGTCCGGTGAAGCGTTAAGCGCGGCTCGAACCATGAATTGTACGATCTCAACCCCGCCGCGAACGCCGACGCCAAATTGGTGCCGAGCAGCCAACCATTGAGACACTTCGTCACCAATTACGGCGAGAAGCGCGCGATTCGCGAAACGAACTAAAACGGAGCCAATTCCAATCGGGCGCAACGTCCCCTTTTGGTCGCGAAGTTCTTGCTCTTGTGCGCGTCGTTGTTCGGGATCGAGCTTGTCTAGCGGGATAAGTGTGGCAGAGGCAAGGAATGAAGCAACGCCGGGTGGAACCTCTGCGTTCACGATGGCTTCGGCTAAACCGGTGAGAGTGCAAGGGGAACCCAACGCGCGAAGAGTTTCAAACCTCCAACCGTCGACGTGAGGACTAGATTTTCGAGGGCATCTAGCAACGACCTCCATAATATCGACTTCCGAAGCGCGGAGTTTGATACGAGGGAGGGAGAAGGGATCCGGCAACACGTCCGCGAGGTCGTCATCGTCTTGTGGGTGCAACCGTGATAATTCCTCGTGCACCCCACGACCACTTGCAACGGGGTTGGAGCTTAGGGCCTCCATAGCACGGCGGTACTCCCCAACCGCAGCTAGACTAGCCGCCCGGTTGGCGACCTTGGCCGAGACGCCGTTATGAAAGGGTTGCGAAGGGGAGATGGGGTCGGTACCGGCCCTCGAAAGTGATGTAGGTGGCGGTGCCCGCCCATTGGTAAGGGATGCGTGGGCGCGAGCGGCGGAAAACAATGTATCAAGATCTCCTGACGCCCAGTGGGCTAAGCGGTTGTCACGGTAATCAGCGACCGGGTCAGGGGGCAGATGCCCCGCAGAAGTGAAATCAGCCATGGGGCGCAAAACTAAGCGCGGAAATAAAAGCAACGCCGCCCAAGCCGCTTCCGCGGAAGCCCCTTGGGTGGCCCTACCGCGGAAAGACAAAACGCAACCGACAAGTTCCTCGAAGACCGGCTTGACGAGGCGTACCACCGAAGGGGGGACGCCGTTCGAGGACGTACTAGATCGGAAAGAAAGGAGGTAGGACTCGAAGAAGGCTTTAGAGTTCTCCCCGCCAGTGGCCCCATGATTAAGGCACCATTGGACGGCGGGGGGCAAGGACTGGGGATGCGGCGGGGACGGCCGACCACGCGGGAGCGAAGCACCGTATGCCGGCTGTTGGGATGGCGTAGTATTGCGGTGAGAGCAGGAATGTAGGTGTCTACTAAGGCCACCGCTCCGAAAGTATCGTCCGCAAAAAGTGCACGGCGCGAGAAGGTGGCGATCGGCATCCACAACTGGGCAATTGTCGGGCGCAAAAGTGCACGTTGTCGCGGGGGAGTTTAGGTGGGCGCATAGCGCTTGAAGGGTCGGGAACGACGCTGAGCAACTAACGCACCTCAAAGGAGCGGGGGGTAAAAAACGAGACGGAGTATGTCCAGGTCGTAAGGCATGCGAAGGCGCTTGAGCGTTAGTAGGTGATGATGTCGGAAGGTCACCCGGAGCGGGGGCCATAGGGCACGACCTTGCCCCGCCGCCGGGCGACCGGCCTAGAGGTGGCGGTGGAGGACGCCGATGACTATGTCCCGGCCGGGTCGCCGCGGCGGACATCCGGGGTGGCACGTGTGTCGCGTCCTAATATAAGTAGAACACGCCGGGTCGAAGAAGGGGGGGGGGGGGGGGGTATGTGGCTTGGACTATACCGGAAGTCGCCCGAGGTGGCGCTGTGGCGTGCCTTGGAGGGAAGATTCGCCGCCGACGTGGTGGGCTCCTCGATGCCGGTCCGTCGCGCCTCTAACCTCGCGTTGCTTGTAGTGGGGAGCCTTGGAGCCCGCGATGGAGATGCTCAAGAAAAGAGCAAAGAAGCTATTTGGTACCCGTGTACCAACCACAGCAAGAGTCGGAAGGCAACTCCGTCGTACAACGCCGTATCGTAGCGGGGCGCCAAGCGATAAAGGATGACCTTGCAAATAGCGGGCTCCGAGTACGGGTAGCGATTAGAATGAACTTAGAGCAGTACTGAAGTTTGTAGTACCCGTACAGTGATAGCGATGACGCGTGCCGATGCCTTGAGCCTTGCTGAAGGGGATGACCACGCGCGGGCGAAAGTTGTAGCGGTACCGGTAGCGGCCAAGGGTCTCGAGGATGCCGATAATAGGGGCGGTACGGGTAGTTGTACCCGGTCACGGGTCGAGCGACGAATAAAAGATCCCGGGAGGGTCACGCTGGCGATGGTACAAATAAAACGCACCGGAGCCGCCGACGGCGAGTGACCGCGGACGATAAAAAGGAGAACTTTATGTACAGGTACCGCGCGATGCCACAGCGTAGGAGAGCGCCGAGACAAAAGCAAACACGAATAGGCGGGCAGGCGTCACGCTCACCGCTACCAAGTTCCGAGCTCGCGGGCTCCCGACCCAAGCTCAGCCGCGCATGCGCATACGGTGGCGGCGGAATGGATTCTAGAGTTCAACAAGTCTGAGTCCATATATCTGAATTGGGTTTGAAAAGTAAGATTCACTAACTTTCGGAGAAAGAATATAATGACAAATTATTTTGCAATGAGATGAAATGTCGATGACCGAAACCGATGAACGGACGAAATCACCATCATTCGCGCGACCTTATTAGCGACAAGAGGTTCCGTAAGGTTGGAACTTGGAACCGATTCAATGTCTGTGGGGGGGGGGGGGGGGGGGGGGGGGGGAGGGTATGTTGTCGTACATGTACGGGTACGTACGGGAAAACCATGTAGAGATCTAAACATTACTTAAATATTGGTTAGGGGAGACGCCACATCGGCATAACCCTAAACCACAATCCATTTGAATAAGCCCTAATGACATCACCATAGCGTGTAAGGTACCATGGTTGTGGAACCTATGAAATTGTGCCTTTTCAGTACTTTAAGCAGCACTAGGCTCGATCTACAAACAAAGTTCGGAGGTTGGCAAACCGAGGGGGGAGGGGGGGGGGGGGGGGGAGGGGCTGTAGGGGGGGCTAAACTAAGCATCCGAATCAAACATCGATATATTCTTGAAATCATGATGCATCAACCGCATAAGCTGCATCAAAGCGTCCACGAATTCGTGTTTTTCGAATCAACGCGGCCACGAATTCGCGCCATATTTACTCTATGCGTCGAATGGATCCAAGAATTAGTGTCCTATCTAATCGATGCATCCATGAATTAGAATATTCTACTAAATTAATGCATCCATGAATTAATAGAGTATCTAATCGATACACAATAATTGCTTGTACAATTTTGGGACGTCGGTCGCGTCGATGCATCCCATTTAGAAATCATTCAAAAAGATTACGCTAGAAGTCAATAGCAATGATGTCTTGTTAAACTAGATACAATGCTACCATCCGGTAACAATCTGACTCATCATTGAAATTGTATGCGTGAGGAGACCGATGTTGATGCATCAATGCATTCGCCCCGCATTTTTACCCGCATCAATGCATCCATGGATAAGGGCCATGCTTGAACGACCCGTCCATGAATGATTGACCCATATAATCAATGCGTCCACGAATTAGTACCCCATTTAATCGATGCATCCACCAATGAGTTTACCATTAAGGCGCCCGCCGGCGGCGGTGCGATGGCGGCCCCGGAGGGGGGTGCGCTCTCAGACCCGTCAACACTCACCCCCACCTCCTCGTGTTGGGCGTTGATAGCCCTATCGCCGTGTCCAGCATGACACGGTAGGGGGTTTGGCGGGGTAAGTTGATAACTGCGATCCGCGCGATCCAGAGTTGTCGGGAAAGCCATGCACGGAGGGCATTTATAAATAATATATGTACTCTACCACCACCAAGATCTCTCACGCGGGCCATCCGCTATTTTTTCGTGTCTAAGTACTCTCAAATACTCTCCCGATAAGGAGGCGGGGGCGGTGTCTCTGAAACATTTTTTCTCGCAAGGAGGGTATGGACGGATCAGCGGTGGGTTGATGGTGTTGGAGGAGGCGGCGGACAACCGAAAAGGAGCGCCAAGGAACATGCTCGTCGACCGTCATGTTGACGTCGAGTTGACCCAAGGTGGGGCAGCACGACACCGGCACCGAGGCGGAGGAAAATCGCGAAGGGAGGAGCGGCGAGGTATGGCGGCGGCTGATCCATTAAAAACGTTATATGGAGGGTTTCGGGTAATGTTTGTACCCCCGCGGCCTTTTGGATATGGTAATAGCGACCCTGCCCTACCATGACGCTACCTACTATCGCTAGGCACACCTAATACTAGAGAGTGTGAGCCCGGGTAAGCACGTGGGCTCGCACTCAAAGCAAGGGTGCTCGATGGACGGGCGACAGTAGAAGGAGGGTATGGTCGTTGACTGCTTGTTGTCGGACATGTACCCGGGTACCACTGTGAAAAAAACGAGGAAATGGCGGAAATACTTTACTACGTCGTTTTAGGAGCACGAGCGCTAGCTTTTTCTCTCTAGTTGTCTTGCCCACCCCCCACATGCCATAGAGGGGACAGCCGGACAGGGGACCTCGACAAGAAGGAAAGCCGTGACAAGCGACAAAGCGACGGGAGGAGTTGGCTTCGAACGGGGCTCACGGGATGCGGCGGCGGGATCGACGAAAGGCCACGGGAGGAGAGGTTTTTCGCTAGCCTTTCCCCTCCTATCTCCGGCAATACCGAAGTCACGCGGGAGCTAGATAATGTTGGCCCATCGCCCCTCTCGAACACCGATCGGCCTAGGCCGGTCGGCACCCCGGCTCGGTGGGAGCGGGGCGTGCATCGTGAAGGTGGAGTAGCAGCTTCATTTCGTAGGCAAGTGGATTTATTTTTAGATATTTTATTACAATATGGTTTCTTTTGTCACTGTTTAGGCGGGGGTGATGTGGCAACAACTGCGGTTGCTTACAGTTTTTAGCCTCCGCGGAACGTCGGAAAACATACACCTGGGAGGGAGGTGTGTCGATAGGTGCACATGGTCGAAGAATACCCAGCCCAATCGCCGCTCCTATGTGTCCTAGATGGCAGCGTATATGACGGCCGTTAGAGGGCACTAGGGCAGCCTATCCAATTTGCCGGTACTTGCTTTAAATTATCTCAGTTTCATCGTCCTTGGTTCATGGCAAACAATGTGGAAACGCTTATTAAGCACTTGTCTCAACATGTCTTTCGCGGTCGACACCCAGAGACGGACGGCCAAACGGAGCGGGTCAACATCACGTCTCAGCACCCGCTAAGCAGTTTATACTGCTACGATGGAAGCGACAGGATGACCTTGTTGCCTCTTGTCGAGTTTACGTACAACGCGAGTCGAGCACACAGCATCGAGCACAGACTTTTTCATACAAACTTAAACTTCACCCTTGAAGTGTTGCTTAGTATGCGACCCTCCATTCATATCTCGAGAGATGCTACAAAGAGATTAATATTAGTTACGAGAACTACATACTCTTGTACGTTCGGTGCTACATTTGCAGAAAGATTATATGAAGGCGCGTTCATGTCCGTCGATAACGCCACATTTCTACCGAGGAGAACAACCTTCAGTGATTTCAAAGGGCTTCTTTTGACGAGGGTAACCTAACATGAAGCTGAATGATCGGAAGCTCAGACCTTTTAATGTCGAGGAGCAGATCGGAAAACACATTTACATATTGAATCTTTCATCTACATTATGCTTACATCCGGTGTTGCATGCGAATAATATGCGACCCTAATATATTGCTCTTCGACTAGTAGTAATCGTTGTCATGACGCATGGAAACGGCGACGACGAATTCGACGTCTATCGCATCTATGTTGTGTGCACCACACCGCTCGATGGACGCCGAGGGGAGTATTTGTTGTTCATGACGTACTTCAACGATGATGACATTCCACATGTCTAGTAGCGGTTGAACGAGGTACACCGTACGACGGCGCTACATGACTAGAGACACCTCAATAGCACGCATTTGCCAAGACTCAAACGTACACCGGTTTCATGCACGTTTACCCAACGCGCATTCATGAGTCCCATTGAAGTTTCAAAATTTGTGCCCAAGACCTATTGCTAGAATCAGGCTCCCGGCTCGCCTCTAATTTGTCAAGAGGCGGAGGGTACGAGAATGACGAGTATTATCATGTAATTACATGACATTGTGCATGTACTTTTTTCTTTTATAACCGTGCTTTTCCGCGGAAGGTTGTACCAGCAATTACGTCGTCATTATTGCTAGGCTCGAGGTCGACATTATTCGTTGTATTGTACGACTTCTACCTCCCGGCACGTACAATAAGCACAGCTAGTTTAGCATGCTTCGAGGCGCTTTAAAATATTTTCCGGAGACATGCTAGCTACGTCGCATGTCTACGGATTGCCGTTCCGAGAGAGTCCTAGCTTGTGCCTTGTGGAGCATGAGTGTGGGGCATACATGGCGGCCTTGGCGGGAGCTAATCATGTGGCGGTAGTCAAGACCAACTGTGTGCCACGGTCTGGGTGGAACAGGCAGTGGGTAAAGAGTCGCAGCCATCTGCGGTCGAATCTTCGCTCGTCGACACACGACGCAGCGTTCACAGAAATCTTCGCGGCCAGATCTAAGACACGTCTATCCCGAGACAGATTTGTGCTAACGTTTAGCTTTCAGAGGCTAAGCGCCACAATCACCTACATATGCATGTATAAGCATAGTGCATTTGTGGGAGTGGGAATTCATCATTTTTGCGCCGTGACACGCATACATACATACCAAGATCGGACTCACTAGGTATCGCGCCCGCGACCTTCTGCGCATTAGGCGTACGCTTTACCGACGCGTCGGAAAAGCAAAGTTGACAATTGTGGCCACATTCCACACATGTACCGAACTACGACACTTTTCTCCCTTGCATTTTTATCATAATGTATATTAGTTGATTTGTGTTAGCAAGAGGCAAATTGCCGCAAGAGGCAAACTGCCACAATGCTAACTGCCATTTTGGGCATTATAAGTGTGTGCTTAGACCGGGTACTCGTCGACTAGGTACACCTAACGACACAAGTACCTGCAATTTGTGCCGATGTTGTTGTGGTGGTTTATTTCATAAATGTAATCAACCCGTAGTAAGGTTGTTCCGATAAAATGTGTTGTTCAAGGTATCAAATTCTGGCAAAATCTGAAAAAGGGGGTAGGAGCAGTATTGTGTATTTGTATTTCAGCCCAGCATGTGCGTACTACAGCAACGCACGACCTCTAGTTAGGGTTTAGGGCATTTCGTTTATTGTAACCTTAAACCCTAAACCAAAGCCCAAATGCGAGGAGAATTTGAAGACTCTCGACAGGGAGGCACCCTTGCATTGCAGTGCACAACTTAGTCAACAGCATGATGCAGTGGCCATTGGCAGCTCAGCGACATCACATCACCTTTGATATCTACATGGAGGGGTGGCTAGGCCCGCCATATGGTTGGGTTTATTATGCGATGGTACATGGACTATGGACATGCTTACAAAAATGTGCCCTCCCTCCTCTCCATTTTATGCTTGCATATGGTATAACATTACGTCCTCCCGCACGCAGCCATGTATGGCTTGAATGAGAAAAAGTTGTCGGAGTGATCCTTTTTAACTAACGAGTACCAAAGTGTTGTTAAAGTACTAACATATCCATACACATTTAACTGAGGGAGGGGGGGAGGGACCTAACACAACACATTTAGTTGCAACAGCCAAAGATTCGCATTCCTTGCGGGAACCCATATCATTCTGAACTCGATGAGCCAGCGATTACATTTCGGCGATTTGATGAGCAATGGACAACGGAAATATCAAGACATCAAACATCGAGCGATGGATGGCAGGGACTTGTGGTGGCTATAGGCGCCGGTCATTATCATCACTCGCGTGGAATTCGTGACTTTCCCTGAACTATTTATTTGACCTAAGTATCTCACGGCCCTCGCTTACGGCTGTGGATCAAACCCTCTGGTCACAGCCACCACCGTCTCATTGCTGGACAGCAGACGCTGTGTCTCGTAAAACGTATGCGGCCTCTGCGCCACTTGCTCACCATCGCCTGTCTTGCAGGGTAAAATGGATAAAGTAAACGGCGACACAATGAATGACATGCATACATGAAGCATCAATGGAACGGAATGTCGCGAGGTTTTCACTTGATGATCGCTTCCAAATATAAGTACAGGCAAAACAACACGACTGCCACGTCCACAGTCATAAAAGCAACCCTCGTGACTATAAATTTGCGTATGGCATCAAGAGATTCCACAGGAAACAGTAAAGAGTAAAACACTTCCAAAGGTGCATCAGGATAACATATAATTTTCGATTGCAAATTAAGTGAGCTTTGTGCCAACGCAAGCGCACAACCGTCGCTCATAAGGGACGTGTGACACTGTTCGCAACCTAGCCGTAAGTCGCGGTGAGTGTGTCTCTTGGCCGTAGTGGCCATAAAGTGGGATGCAGTGGGACGGCAGTGAACACAGCATTGCTTACAAGACGTCAATGTACATTTCACACAACGGAGGGATGGAAAGGGGGGCGAGGAGCTTAGCCCACGCTGCCCTCCAGCTTGAGGCTCATCAGCTGGTTCACCTCCGCCGCAAACTCCATCGGTAGCTCGTTGAACACCTCCTGACAAAAGCCGCTGATGATCATACCCACAGCCGCCTCCATGTCGATGCCGCGCTGCTGGCAGTAAAACAGCTGGTCCTCCCCGATCTTGGAGGTGCTGGCCTCATGCTCCACGCGCGCAGAGGGGTCGCGGACGTTGATGTAGGGGTAGGTGTTGGCGCCCGCCTGGTCACCGATCAGCATCGAGTCGCACTGCGAGTAGTTGCGGGCGTTCTTCGCGTTCGGCTGGATCTGCACCAGCCCCCTGTAGCAGTTCAGCGACTCCCCCGCGGAGATGCCCTTTGACACGATGCGGCTGCGCGTGTTGTCCCCCACGTGGATCATCTTCGTGCCCGTGTCAGCCTGCTGCTTATTGTTGGTCAGCGCCACAGAATAAAACTCGCCGATGGAGTTGTCACCCGTCAGCACCACGCTGGGGTACTTCCATGTGATGGCAGACCCGGTCTCGACCTGCCAGGTGGGCCTAAAACTCAGGGAACTTGCCAATACAGAAAGCCACCAGCCAGATGAACGCGACGGGTAAAAAAGAGTGCACAGCATTAAGGGACTGAGGGACTGCGTGAATGCGCACCTGAGTCCAGGAGATCTTCGAGTTGTCGCCGTGGCAGAGGCCGCGCTTGGTGACAAAGTTGTAAATGCCACCCACCCCATTCTCATCGCCCGCGTACCAGTTCTGCACGGTGGAGTACTTGATCTCCGCATCCTTTGCGCACGACAGCTCCACGACGGCGGCGTGTAGCTGCAGACGCACATACCAGAATGGTTGAGTGATGGAAAATAAAAATCCAAAAAAATGGAAACTATTCAGTTCAGAGTGATATGGGGCATGTGAGACTGAGGAGGGGCTGTCAACCTGGTTGGTGTCGAAAGCGGGAGCAGTGCAGCCCTCCAGATAGCTCACATAGCTTCCCTCCTCCGCGACAATCAGAGTGCGCTCAAACTGAATTGGCAAATCCGGTGAGAGAATGATTAAGTGAGCGGGGAGACAGTGCAGGTTTGGGTTTATTCCACACTGTTTCTGCTAGAAGAGGAGACGAAGGGGGTGAGCAGGGAGGCGCAGACAGTGGGGAGGTGGAAATAGGAAAACAAGAGAAAAGCATGAAGGTGAATAGTGTGCTGGTTTACCTGTCCGCTCTCTTCGCTGTTGATGCGGAAATAGGTGGAGAGCTCCATCGGGCTGCGCACGCCCTTGGGAATGTAGCAGAACGAGCCATCGCTGAACACTGCCGAGTTAAGCGCTGCAAAGTAGTTGTCGGAGATAGGCACCTAGGGAAAAAAGGAAAGCACTTTCCCAATTATTTCAAAAATAAGAAATTAATTTATCTGTGACACTTTGGTCAGTTCGCAGTAGCTGCTGCACTCACCACACTGCCCATGTACTTCTTCACAAGCTCGGGGTACTCTTTCACAGCCTCTGAAATGCTGCAGAAGATGACCCCCGCCTTGGCCAGCTCCTCCCGGAACGTCGTCGCAATGGAAACAGAATCAAACACAGCGTCGACAGCGACGTTGGAGAGCTTCTTCTGCTCCGCGATAGGAATTCCCAGCTTTTCGAAGGTGGCCAGCAGCTCAGGATCCACCTCGTCCAGGCTCTGCAGCTTCTTCTTCTGCTTGGGCTCGGTGTAATACACAATGTCCTGATAGTTGATAGGCGGGTAGCTGCACAGACACAACAAACAACAAAGATGAATACAACAAAAAGAAAAAAACCGAGGAAAGTGAGCCAAGCTAGCCAGCGCACTGACAACAGGGTGGAGTGATGCTGTGTGAATGGTGCAGGGGAGGAGTTGGGAGAGAAGGGAGGGGAGCGCACTGGTTGTCGCTCCACTCGGGCTCCTTCATAGTGAGCCACTTTTTGTAGGCGCGCAGGCGAAAGTCGAGCAACCACTCCGGCTCCTCCTTCTTCGCGGAAATAAGCCGCACCGTGTCTTCATCCAGACCCTTGGGGATGGCAACGGACTCGATGGCGGTGGTGAAGCCATACTTGTAGGGCCGCTTCAGGATGTCCCTGATCTCCTTCTTCTCCTCGCTCTCCAACGACTGCAGGTTTTCCAGCTTTTCGAGCTTTTCCGCTAAATCACTCTCTTTTGGGGTCGCCGCCGCACGGCAGGGCGCCGCGCAGCGACGCCGGTCAGAGCTACGCACGGAGGAACCCGGAGCGCGACGCAACGGAGCGGTCGTGGCGCTGGAGCGGCTCAAACGGGTTGGCACCCTCGCCGAGGCAGCGCCCGCGAGGCCGGCGCTGCAGGTGGTAGTGCTGATACCCATTGTCCGTCCGTACGGCAGGGTGTACGGATTGGGGAGAATCGACGGATAAAGAGGTGAGTGCTGCGCGGCGCCGCTTAACTGGGGGCAGGGCCGGAAAGGGTGCAAAGGGCCACAGTGAGGAAGCTGGACGACAATCGAAGTTCACGGAGTCCCGAGGGTCGGTGATGGAATAAGTGGGGGGGTGGACGTGCTGCGCGTGAAGCAAATTGGTGTCGGCGAGTGGCGGGAGCACTGTTGTTGGACTTGGAAGTAGGAACGGAGGAGAGATACCTGCGCATATGAGCTTCGAGTAAGGATTAGTATGTTAGCTCTTACTTATGACTGGGCTGCACCTGTTTCGATGTTCTTACTTAATTACAAGGAAAGTAGTTGAAAGTACCTGTTTTCGCTGCCTATTCAGCACTGTATTACATACAGAATGGGTGTGTAGTAATCACTTGACAGCGAAGAAACGGCGGTGATCGGACGCTATACTAGGTGATTTATATTGTATGGGACAGAATCTGCGAATAAATCCCAGACAGTGTTGGCTACGGAATGATTACAAGAAACAGCTACTCCTCAAATAAATACAACAATTCGTTATTAAAAAGAAAGGAGTGGAATCCACCAGCACCGAAAGGGAATAAAGCGGAAGCAAAGAAACCCAAGTCCGCGGAGCACGGAGGCAGGCAACAGCTACTGCACCACGCTTATGCGAGGCATCACGAAGACATGAGCCGACCGTGCCGTAACATGAAGAGCCACAGAAAGACACTACATGAATTTACGACGCACTTCCCCACTCCCCATGGAAACGACGGAAGGGGACATATGTATGTAGACCGCCGTGCAAAGTCCTTCATGCGGGTACAACTTCCATACCTCAAAGAATGAGAGTCTCCCGCACCCAAACTTAGAAAACGTCGAACATCCACCACAAAATTGTCAAGCGATCAACCAACTCGGCCGCCATTGGAGCCAATCGACCCCCATATATCCTCAAGGGCGAAGGGGTAATAGTTATGTTCATCATGAATGGACGGCGTGCCAAGGGAAGACGAAGTGCGGATGTCGTCATCATGCTTAGCTTGCTGGGCTCCCATCGCAAGGCTGCCAATCAAGGAACGGGAGCGGACCTTCCACAACATGAACACTGGATGGAATTTGTGCGCGCACTAGTGACCGTAACACCCACAACCAAGTGCTTATGCGGGCCGCAGAATCCAACCAAACAACATCCCCGAGGCGATCACGAGAGGCCCCTTACCGAATTAGACGAGCCTTAAAACGCAAGTCCCGCCCTTGACCCGCCCCCGTTGCACCCATGAACTCCACAACGTGAACAAGGTTGTCGTGGACCCGAATAACGTAATGCGAGCAAGGGCACCAAGGAATGTGGTCCATGAGCATTGAAATCAACG
The DNA here is from genome assembly GCA_026401115.1 of Tetraselmis chui. Lineage (NCBI taxonomy): Eukaryota > Viridiplantae > Chlorophyta > Chlorodendrophyceae > Chlorodendrales > Chlorodendraceae > Tetraselmis > Tetraselmis chui. Next base: position 62,243 of record JAPMLY010000999.1, read on the forward strand.
GTTGTGCTCTCCCATGACATGGAAGCAGTCGAGGTCGTGGAAAAACAGCGAGAACCCGTGAGATCGTTCACCCGGGGACTCTGTTGCAAGTAATACTCAGTAGTTATTAGTTATTGATAGCCATTGTAAGCTATTCTAGATATGATTCGTACATGTCTAGATCGGACACACCGATACACTGGTTGTCTTGGATACTGAGCTGTCGCTAGGCCACAGCTCTCCACTTCCTTTGTCCCGACACCAAGCCTCGGGATGGTTGTCTATGTGACTATCGTATTTGTGTGACTGTGATTGTAGCTACGTATGCGTTAGTTACCTTCCATATTGACCGTGTATGCACGCTTCAACATGTTATGGGCCCCCGCCTCAAGTCACTCACGCGCGACAACTTTTTTCGGCGAGCTGCAATATATAACTCTCCCGCGGAAGGCAAGTCTTTATAAGAATATAGTACTTACACCGTGTAGTCGGCGATACCGCTAGTATAAAATGCGTTTTAAACCCACCGCGACACCCAGCCTAAGTCAGCTGCCCGAGGACGTCAGTTAGCCAACAACACCGACGCACTCGTCGTGTGTTGACAAGTTGCATACACGTCCAAGTTGGATAAGGGGGGTGGGGGCGCATTGGTGGGTGAATACGCATACACATGGTGCACGACAACCTATGATAATAGTATAATATCCTTGCGTATTATTGGCGAGCCAACCGCCAGCGTGACGCTACACTTATTATGGCCGTGGCTGCAACTCGTGCCCCACACTGGGTGGATGATACGAAAAGGTACTTTCAGACGACCCGGGGCATCAAGCCGCGGGGCCGTCGGGCAACATGCCATCTCTCAAGAACCAATGCTAGGCACGGGTGTTGCTAGTGGTTTTTACCATTGCATGTCGCTACATGTCGGCGCCACCGTTCGCAGTGGTGCCGAGGCTTCGCTCAGCGGAACCGCCCGACAACACCCTCGTCAATGTCCACGCGGACAATTCTTAACGCAACACTTGGGACACCTCCCCCCCCGGATGCTATCGCGCTCGTCCCGGAGCAAATGGCACTCATCAATGCACAATTTGACGCACATGCCACTGAGTCTGTTGCTCGGCGCCAGCGTGACGCATTACGCGACACTCCGCGCCCCATGCAAGCTAAGACTCCACTTTAGCTGCCACCCCCACCACCACTCCCACAGTTCGGGCATCATGACACACACTTCCGGTTGGCCATACCCACTAGCTCCCTAGTGGTCCCCTCCCATGTACGGTGGGCCACAAGTCCACCCTAGATATTCCCCGCAGCTATGTGGCCAACGTCACTTCCCCGGTGGTCAGCAATTCGCCCATGCCCATCGTGGAGGCAGCAATGGGCGCGGGGGCGTCGCCCAACCATGGATCTTGTTGTCATCGGACGGGCACTTAACGACTCAGCCGGCTTTGACAAGGAGTCCTTGAACCGCTCCATGAAGATGATGGCACCATGGGGCCTAATACAACCTTCAAACGGTGGAAAAGGAATTTTCTAACATTCATGTCACTCAAGGCCGCGTCCCTCATCCCGCAGCTAGCCATCACGGAATGGTGTGTCTAGCTGGACGAGGCAGCGCAGAACTATGCATACGCTTTGTTATTTCACGCTGCGAGCGAGAACAACGAGTCAAGTGCAGTTCTGCTGCTCACACTAATTGTGGACTACGGAGCAGCTACTTGGGACGTCTTGTGTGCACGCTAGGACGAACGCTCTTTTGCACGCTCCTTGTCCATGTTGGACAACCTCATGCTTCGGCAGCGCCCGGCCCATTCCCTCACGGAGTACGTGCACTTTATGCGTCAGTCGTTCGATGAGTACAACGAGACGTGTGAAATGATCGATGGCTCAGCAGCCATCCAGCCCCATTATCTGAGACTCCTCATGCTGCGTGGCATTTCCAGCACATGCCATTTTGGCCAAGCAAAACAATGTGTCATCAATGCCTTCGACACCAACTACCTCCTTTCATCAGACGGCGTGATGGCCATCATCCTCCACTTGGCCCATAATATGGAAACGGAGCTCCAATGCACGGACCTACCAACCTTTGTTGTTACGGCACCACCAATCTCCGCGTTTATGGCAGCTGACCGTGGGTCCCATGGTGGACGTGGTCACCCCGGTCGTGGCGGTCAGGTTGGTCGCGGTCTTCCTAATAAGTGCAATACATGCGGCAGCTTGGACCAAATACTCTCGTCATGCATAGCCTATGATGCCGCACTGCTGAATTGGACACTCGCAAAGCGAAAGATGATTGTACATACGTATGCACCCCCGGCAACAGTGCCTCAACCCACTCTGCCCTCCCGAGTGACGTCTCTCACGACGATCCTCGTGCCGATGCATCGGAGGACATGGCCACACTTGAGGGGAGCACCGATGTTTATGATGACACAGAGGTGAGTATCTCCTTCAGCTCTGTCGCTTTCTCATCCTCCCTCACCCCCGGCCGCGACCTCTCATCATTTTGGGTAGTCGATTCGGCATGCTGGATCAATCTCATTACATTTTGCGGCTATTTCGTTACGTTTGAGCCACCTTCGGGGCCTTCTAGTCGGCGGTGTCGTGTTTGATGTCCAATGCGGTGGCACATTCAGACTTGCCGTTCCCCTTGTGTCTAGCCATAGTATCCATCGCACTATTCACGCACTGCATACCCCTGCCCTATCATCGTGGCATGCTCAGCGCATTGGACGTCTGATCATTGTCTATTGGATGCAGTCACATTGCGGCTGCGTGTTCCTTTTCCCGACATATTTTGACCTCGTATTGCTCGTGGTCCCCACAAGAATGAGAGTGATGGAGCCTTCGAAAAACGGTCTCTACCTATTGAGCCCCGCCACACCACTGGAGGGAACCCCCGTTGTGGACACCTCAGCCGTAGTAGACAATAGTGTAGCCATGATAACACTCTATGACCATGTCATGTGGCACCGCCGATACGGGCACCTTAGCATGCAGAGCCTTTATGCACAGCATGACCACGGTGTTCCATCGATTCCAGCGTTACCGGGATATATATAAACTGTTTCTTGCGATGTTTGCATGTTGCACAAAGCTAGTGATGCACCCCGAAATGCATCTGCTTGTCACAAATCGGCGCGCCCCCTCATGCATCTTTCGTTAGATATATGGGGCCCGATGAATGTCCCCTCCCCTCATGGCCTTCGCTAATGTCTCCTCGTAATCGACCACCACACCAACTACATGTGGGTGCGATTCTTGCGGTCGAAAGATAACACGTGCCCGCAGCTCGAGTCCATACTACTTGAACTCTGCCATGTCCACGCACGGGACCACTCATCCCAAGGCGCCTTCGCCCCAATTATGAGATTTGACTCAAACTCAGTCTTTGAGGCCACCGCGACTCGCCTTACGTGCGGTCGGTTGGGTGTAGGTGTCCAATACTCGACCCCCTATGCTGATCACATGCTTGGCAAGGCCGACCGCCCTTGGCGCACATTCAGAGACAATGCCGTTGCGATGATGCACATCATGTTCGTTCCGAACTCAATGTGGTCGTGCGCGATCAGCACCGCTGTGTACCTTCGCAGCCGTACGTTCAGCCGCGCGGTTGGTGTGTCCGGTGGCGTCCCCCTCATCCTCCTCACGTCGCAAGAGCCATCCGCGTCCAAGTTCCGTGTCTTCATGTCAAAGTTGAGGGGGTAATAAGGAATGCTTACACTCGGTGAGTGACACTGCATGTCATCTCACCCTCAGCAAGTGCCTAGCACTTGCCTATCACAGGACACGTATTCACCTTGTGGTGAGCACACGCCAACATATATTCTGAGCCTTTAGATGATATCTAACGCTCAGCAACTTGCCACTATCAGCAACCTAATCCTCTCTATTGTTTATTGGCTTATCATCTTATTGTGCTGAGTCACAGCCGTACTATCACGATGCTACTCGACCAACATTGCTGTGTAGCAACTTGATTACCACACAAAACCATGTCTCGCAACACTCCCCCTTGCTACGCAGGCAATCCCATGATGGCATTGCACAACTTGCCATGCCTTGCACTCACTAATGGCTTGGTAAGCACATCGGCAAGCATGTTCTCCGTCGCACAATATTGCACCTCGATGTCTCCGCTCTCTACCTTCTCCCGACAGAAGTGGTACCTCACGTCCATGTGCTTGCTGCGTCCGGTCGTCATGCTATTCTTGCTGAGTGCAATACAACTCTGATTGTCCTCGTGAATTGTGATGGGAGACCCGGAGTCTTGGTGAAACTCGTGGAGTAGTTGCTTCAAAAACATCGCCTCCTGAGTGGCCGCAGTCAGCGCCATATACTCTGCCTCCGCTGTCGACAACGCCACAGTTTGTTGCCGCTGACTTTTCCAGCTCACCGCTGCACCGTTGAGCATGAACACATACCCCGTGCGAGAGCGCCGCTCGCCAATATCACTCGCGTAGTCAGAATCTGACCATCCTACCACCTTTGATGAGGGTGCGCCACCGTACATCAAGACCGAATCTGCGGTCCCCTTGAGGTAGCGGAGCACCCTCTTGGCTTGCTCCCAATGTGACTGAGAGGGGTCGGACATGTACCTACTAAGGTGGCTAACAGCCATGGTGATGTCGGGCCGTGTGCTTACGGAAGCGTACAACAAGCTGCCGATCAAGCTTTGGTACGGCACTAGACCGGGAGGCAACCTTGATGTCGACGTCTCCACACAATTGCTCAAAGCATCGACCGCCATAGGTGAGCCCACCGGCTTGCAGCCCATCATGTTGAAGCGCTCCAACATATCTAAGACGTATTGTTGTTGTCCAATCCTGATGGTGCGGCTGCCACGATCACGCTCGACTGTCATGCCAAGCAACCAAGACACTGGACCGAGGTCTTGCACGTTGAACCTTTCGCCGAAAGCCGACTTGAACCCAACGATGAAGCTACCCGCTGGTCCGACGATGATGCTGTCGTCCACGTACAACGCCAAGACATAAAGCTCACCCTCCTTGATGAAGACGTAAATGCCGGGATCCACCTTGGATTGGGTAAAGCCATACTCCTCTAGCCATGCTGTGATGGTCTTATTCCAGTTCCTAGGAGCTTGCTTGAGGCCATACAATGATTTCTTCAACAAGCACACTCGCTCCTCTCCATTGATGTCGAAGTGACGGAATCCTTCCGGCTGCCTCATGTAGATTTCCTCCTCGATATCGGCCTCCAAAAATGCCGTCACCACATCAAGCTGCTCCACCTCCCAATCATTATAAGCAGCAAGCGCGAGCAACGTTCGAATAGAAATCACCCTCACTGTGGGAGCGAAGGTCTCGTGGTAGTCCACACCCTTCTCCTGAGTAAACCCGCGAGCCACAAGTCTTGCTTTGTACCTTGCAATCTGTCCATTGGCATCGCGCTTCAGCTTGAACACCCACTTGGAATCTACGAGTTTGCGACCGGCAGGACAAGGGACCAATGTCCAGGTTTTCCGAGATACAAGTGAGTCGTACTCGCTCTTGATAGCTGCCTCCCACTCCCCCGATTGGGGACTCCTCAGCGCTTGCTTGTATGACACCGGCTCTTGAACGGTCGGGCTGCTGGATGACTTAATAGCCGCGGTACTTCCCGTAGTCCATCCATCTCCCGAAGCGCCCGCTGAACGGAGATTATACCTTGGACTGGGTACGCATTGCTGTGGTGCGGCAGTGGATCGAAGATTATACCTTGGACGTGGAGTCTCCCCCGAATGCATGTCCCGTTCATCTTCCGTCGACCCGGAATGCTGCCGCGACTCCCGTAGCGGCGACTCCCCCGAAGGTGTATCCCGTTCTTCGCTACACATGGTGCGCGGGATGCTGTCCTCTTCATCATCAGTGCGTTGCTCCGCATTGCTCTCCCCCATGGAGAGGACTGCAGCCTCATCGAACACCACGTTACGGCTGCTCACCACCCGACGAGTAGCAGGATTGTACACCAACCACGCAGGGGATTCGGAAGCATAGCCCACAAAGACACCCTTCCACGCGCGATCGTCAAGTTTGCGGCGTTGAGACTTGTCAACGTGGACATAGGCCGGACAGCCGAAGACCCGCATGGAGCTCAGATCAGCTCGTCTACCGGTCGCCAAGGTGAAAGGTACACCGCCGGCTCCGCTACTATGCACACGATTGCGGACATGCACCGCAGCGGCCATCGCTAGAGCCCAATACGATTTAGGCAGCGCGGCTTGCCGGATCATTGACTGCGCCATCGGGACCAATGTCCCCCACTGCCGCTCAATCCGGCCATGTTGCCAATGCGCGTAAGGGGCAGTGATCTCCACAGCGATGTTGAACTCATCCAAGAGGTTTCGGAAGGCAGCACCTAAGAACACCGTGTCATTGTCCACCCTAAGACGACGAACCGTGTGCCCAAGAGAGCGGATGGTAGTCAACATGCGACGGAACGAGGCGGGAGCCTCATCCTTGGAGCGGACCGCATCATGCAGCATGAAACGGCTCCGGAAATCAACCGCACACAAGCTGTACCGCCGTCCTCCCAAGGATGGAACACTCATAGGACCGCAGAAGTCTAAGCCGAGGACCTCAAAGACACCAACGTTCCGGTCAGCCGGCTCACGAGAGATACGGCGGACGTGCGACTTACACACAGCACACGTCTCACAGAAGCCCAACTTCTCCGACGCAAAAAACGCCACACCCTCCACCTCAGTGGCCAAGAGCCCGTCCAATTGCGACTCGCCAAGGTGACCGAGTCGGGAATGCCACAACCGTTTTTCCAATGGCGCAGTGGCGACCGAAGCGGTAGGATTCGACGAAGCAACCCGCGCCGGCAACCACACCAACAAATGCGCGCGCTCCAACGGAACCACCACGCCACCACCATGACCGGCATGAAGACGAAGGTGGTCCACGGGATCAGCTAACACCACAGAATGACCTTGTCGCCGAGCTTGGGTGAGGCTGAAAAGCCGATGGTAAGACCACGACGCACGACGGGATAGCTCAGGAACGTGGAGCACATTCTTTAGCGTGGCAGGAATCTCCTCTCCATCTTCAGCCTTCACAATGATGCGGACCGAGCCCACTCCAACAGCGCGGGCGCTGATACCCTTCACCCAAAGCCGGTCGGTGAGCGCTCGATACTCACAGAAGTCACGGCGTACACTAGTCATGTGATGGCTGGCGCCGCTGTCGGCCAACCACATCCACGTTTCCCCATCGCGCTCGAACATGTGTCGAGCCTCGGAGAATGGCCTCGCAGGGGTGGCTGTCACGTCCATGACCGCCGGAAAAGCAACCGGGGAGTCCACTTGCGCAGAGTTACCTCCGGTGTTGTTGACGGGGCACTCGGACCTGCGATGGCCCTTCTTACCACAGCCATAGCAAACACCACGAAAAATTCTCGCTCCGCCTCTGCCATATGAGGTACGACGAGTAGTCGCAGCTCCTTGAAGAGATTTCAGTTGGTCTTGGAGCTCGGAGACTTGCCGCTTCAAAAGTTCAGTCGTTGAGTCATCATGAGACGCTGCAAAAGCCGTAGGTGTTGGGGGCTCCGTTGTATGTGATTGCGCACGACTCTCGATGCGCATGCCCTTTTGACGAAGATCACGCTTGACGGTATCCATGCTGAGGTCGTGTACGTCCCACGTGTCGGTGATGGAGTGGTATTCGCTGCGCAGGCCCTTCACCAAGTACATGATGATACGCCGGTCGTGGACGACGTCCCCAACTCGGGCAAGCTGTCGTTGCAGTCGAACTAACCGGTTCAGGTATTGAATGCCGCTCTCGCCGTCCGCTTGCGGCGTCTCCAAGTCCTGCAATAGTTCCGTACACCGGTAAATACCATCGTCCTCATAATGATTGACTAACGCAGTCCATGCAGTGTGGCCGCAGGTCTTGTCATCCTCGCTAACATTCTCGATAATGGAAAGGTCGTCCTCCGGCAGCGCAAGAATCAATGTGGAGTACATGTCGACTTGTTGTTGAGAGGAAGCGGCACCATCCGACGACAAAGCCGGAGCCCACTTTTGCATCAAGCCAAATGCACGGAAACGTTTCTTCCACACGTCAAAATCTCGTCTCTCCCCACTGAACTTGGGTAGTTTCACGGAGTCCATAGCAGGTACGTCGGATGCGCTCGCAAGAGCACCAGAAAATCAGGAAAAAAATGCCAACAAGAAAAGCACCAAGTACCGGTGAAGAGGCGGGCAACACGGCTCAGAAAAGGAGACGACAAAGGGCTGACCGAACACGCAGTTGTACTCCCGGAGTCTATACAGCCAAGGCAATCAGAAACGAGTCTCAGAAGGTCGGTCAAGTGACGTCGTACAGGAGTGCTAGTACACTTGTGGTAAGATGCCTTTCCAAAAATTCAGCCGGACCACTATAGGCTTTCACGAGAAAAGAAACTGGCGGGTGACAAGCTCCGGAAGCGAATAAAATTCCAGAAAGCGCCAAGCTATAACAAAGGAAAGCAAGCCGATCTTCACGTCACACGAGACGGCGTCCGGGGGTTCAAGCCGGCTCCAAGCGACACAAACAAGTCGCTACCAGCCGGGTATCGAAATAAAGCTACAAACACAAGCAAGAGCCAGCCACTTTGTGAGCCAGCCGCACCTCACGTATCGTGCGACACCACAAAGGTCTACCACTCTTCGAGAAGCAAGCTCTAGGTTCCAGTCAAGACAAATGACTCCAACAACTAGCAGCTAGAGGGCCCATAACCTGTCAAAGTTGAGGGGGCAATAAGGAATGCTTACACTCGGTGAGTGACACTGCATGTCATCTCACCCTCAGCAAGTGCCTAGCACTTGCCTATCGCAGGACACGTATTCACCTTGTGGTGAGCATACGCCAACATATATTCTGAGCCTTTAGATGATATCTAACGTTCAGCAACTTGCCACTATCAGCAACCTAATCCTCTCTATTGTTGATTGGCTTATCATCTTATTGTGCTGAGTCACAGCCGTACTATCACGATGCTACTCGACCAACATTGCTGTGTAGCAACTTGATTACCACACAAAACCATGTCTCGCAACACTTCAGGTGCATTGTCTTTGCCAAGATTCCCGACAAGCTCCGTCGCAAGCTTGGGGAGAAAGCGTTCCGCGGTATCATGGTCGGCTACTCGCCTGACGCCCCGGGGTATCGCACCTACAACCCATAGTCATCGTGTCTCGAAGCATGTGCGAGCAAGAAATGGCAAATAATATGATATAGTCGTCGAAAGGCAACTACATGAGAGTCCAATGGAGGAACGAGTAGTGGAGCTGGACGAATGATGGCGTCTAAACGACAAAGCTGAAGAGGGTTGCATAGAATAACAACCAGTAAGAGGCACATAGGCGAGTCATCACATGGATGACACAAGAGCAACACACACCCTAATTAAGGCCGACCATAGGAAGATTCCGTAGAAAGGAGGGCGCATAAACTATCGAAGCTACAAACTTAAGCATGGTATGAATGTGATGCAGTAGGAGGCTAAGATTGCTGAATCGTGGTGAAAACACGGAAGTAAATTGCAAGTGGAGCTGCTAGCTCATATCTAGAATAACATTCACATGTGCAGCTATCTTGTTCTAGTATGTAGTGAAAGGACGCCAAGACCCTTGTGAGGCATGTCATATGGATAATAAACTAGAGAGGGTCGTGTCGACGCCCTCCTTGGAGAAACTGCGCATTACCTCGGTGGTTGAGCATATGGTCCATCGTGTTTAGTTGACTGTCACCCATCTAATCTAGACACTCATAGTAATAATATACTATATCATTCCTACATGAGTCCCGTACATTAGATGATGCCAGTTTTGCAGCACTTGGTGTTAGTCTTGACTCCGGCACTTCAACAAGCCCACGAGGCTACATCCCTCAAAATATGGTCACACACATGCATTGTACGAGTGCTAATGGGCACATGCACTGTACCATGGAGCTGCGACGAGGACTAGGTTGTTAATTCACAAGGCTTTCATGGTCATATTGGTAATATAATTCAAGCCATATTCACAAGAATTACATGGCTTGAATTACGCTAAAATGCGCTACCTCCGACGGTACATCTACCCTGACGGTCCATGCGCGCAGACGCGCACGTATAGTAAAATGTCCGCACACTTTATGACGCACAAGCAGCGATTGTGTGTCCACCTTCTGCCTTTTGCGAGAGTTGTTGCTCACACAAACGGCATTGTGGCTCTTACTAGCAACGGAAAGTGTTGATCACTCGAGTCTCATGCACGAAGCAAGAAAACACACTCACTGAGATGAGATGGTGGACCGCATGGCATTGAAATTGAAATTGTTTACAACATGTACCGTATGCGCCGGTTTACAACTTGTACCGCATGCGCCGGTTGCTGTCTATGGGCCCTTCCAACAATGCCATTCAGGAACTTACAAGTTAGGGCTAGACCGTTAACTGCCTAATCCAACCTCTCCAAAGGGTGATGGGGGTTTTTACCCCCCCCCCTCTTGATTCTGATGCGGTATATGAGGAGGAGGTGGACACTGTGTGTGGGTGGAGGTGTGCAATGATGCGCGATGTGTCGAGTGGTACTTTCGAGATGAGTTATTTGTCATGAGGGTCAGTGCGGAGGGTGAGAAGAGAGGTGAGACTTGTGATGGTGGATGAGTGCGGTGTACCCGTGCGGCTCATGGCGATGGGAAGGATGACGACTTCGGTACCTGGCTAGTGCTAGCGGAGGGCATTGGCGAGGGGGGTGTATTTGGCGCGAATCAATTGAGTTGTGAGGGAGAGGTTGTGGTCCGTGCAGTACTTCCATTCCCCTATCTGAATGTTTTTAATCGAGGAGTATTGGCGGCGACCGTTTGTGTAACCGACGTATCGAGGTTCGAGGAGTGAGATAAAGTCGGGTTTGTGTGCCGGGGGTCGCAGTGCGGGGGGGGAAATCTCGGTGGGGAGGATGGCATGGCAGGAGGTGAGGGAGTCGGGCGAGAGGTCTTTATCAGCAGCAGCAAGGCGGGTAGGCATGTGGGTGGGGTGAGGGGGGTGACAGTCAAGATGGGTGTGGGTGGGTGTGGGGGATGCGAATGATTTGATGGGTTTGTTACTAAAGTCGGCGTTGACGGTCTCCCAACGTCCGCCGCTGTGGCGTTCCATGAGGGAGAGGAGGAGTTGTAGCGCGTTGTTGTGGCGGTCCTGTCTTAGGCCATCATGGGATTGCCTAACTACCTCTACCCCGTTGCGCATGGTGACGTCCGGAAATCAACTAGACCAACTGCAATTGCTGGCAAATATTGTACAATAATTAATCGCTCATGTTGAAACTCTTTCCCTCGCTGCCCCGCCAAAAAAAGTAATTCAGCCAACCCCACAGCCGACTTCGACTGAGATGCGGGTGGACGACACGAGCACGACGCTCGGCCATGTGGCAGTAACGACAACACTCTAGAGTATATCGACCCCAGCGAGTGGACACACTGCGCTTCACGTGCGTTCGCGGAGTGCATGCCCCCCACCGGCACAACCGCCCCATGCATGTGGAACCCTCAACACGACGAGACTAATTAATTCTTTACTGAGACCGCTATAATTTCCTCGCGCGACGAGTATTCACACATGCTATGCTATAGTGTGTTTTCGTTCGCCGCTAACGCAGCACTCGAAACTGCTATGGAAACGATTCGCTCGGTCACCTCTACCCCAAACGAGAAAGCCTACGCCTATTATCTCATCGACGCAGCGATTCATACACATCATCAAGCAATGGCCTCAGCGGGGGAAGCGCGACTCAACTACATGAGACGCTTCAAAGCCAAGAAGATCCTCAACGGAGAAGAACAAGTCACCTAGCGCCTCGTTTACTCACGTTGCTTCGAGACCATCTCGGCCGAACGCAGAGGAAACGTCGTCGACGGACTCCTTTCCGCCCTGGAAGACAAACGACTCGAAGTTAGCAACATCACCCTAGCTTCAAAAGCGCAAGCATTTGCACATTTCAAGGCAGGCAAGCCTAGACCAAACAGATCGGACAAGCACAACGACATGCCGGATAGGACGAACAAGAACAAGGCCAAGCCTAAGGGCCCACGGGAGGCCGCCGCCCCCCCCCCCCCCCCCCCCCCCCCCCCCCCCCCCCCCCTCTATCGACAAGACACACAAGAAGACCGAAGCTGACAATGAGGAATGACGGGGTAGCCCGCCGAGCCGAATCATGCACACTAAATTCAAACTAATTGCGTCATCGCGTGCGGCGAAACTGACAAGCATAGAAAGATATTGGCACTAGCGGACAAATCTTGAAGTGGATCCGGGAGGGCGTAACGATTCCCCTCCTAAACAATCGACCACCACCCCCGTTCAACCAAAGCTTCTCCTTGTTAGACGCCACCCCTGAGCAACTCACCTTCGTCCATGCCGAACTCGCACGATTCGTGGAGACTAGAGCATGGGAGCCCACCACATGCAGCCATTAAGTGTCTAAACTCTTTTTAGTCGCCAAGCCCGGCATAAATAAGTGGAGATTTATCGTTGACCTACTGCAACTGAACCACTTTTGCGTCGAAAAGCGGCTTCGGATGGAGTCGCCGCCAGAACTTCGCCACCTAACAAGGAAAGGCGACTACATGTTCCCCTTCGACGTGAAGGACGGCCTCTACGCTTTGGGAATCGTTCGAGAGCAGCGCGACTTGCTTACTATCAACGTGCGCGGTCAACTTTACCGGCTAGCTGGCCTACCGATGGGCTTGTCGCTCAGCTCCTACCACTTCTTCACGTTCACGGACACCTTCGTGCGACACTTACGCCAATCCAATCCCGGCGGATTTGCGACGAAGAACGGAAGGCATACGCATCCCGACGGCAACATTCCGAGCAAGTGTTGCCTCTCACACACGCGTTGGAGAGGCGCCAAGATCTTACCTTACGTCGATGACTTCCTCCTCTTCGCTGCGACCCGGGAGCTCGCGCAGGCCATCCCTCACCGTCACCTCCTCACCGGTCTAGGACTGCTCCGCCACCCTACCAAGGGTTTTTGGTAGCCACATGGGCATCGATATCGACACAACAACCGGTAGATATTTCTTCGCACATGATGCAAAGCTTCAGAAGCTCTGCAAGCAAGCCCGGCAACTACTGCGACGTTCTACGCGAGCAAGCGGATGGCTAATAGTAAAGGAGCTACAATCGCTCGCGGGATATGCTCAATACTTGCTTCTCGCTATTTCGACTGCAAGATTCTTCCTCTGTGAATTGCACCCCTTTGGCCGGAATTGGCCCCAATTGGCCGGAAATGATGGAGGAGTTACTGTTGTAAGTAATACCTTCTAGTTATCAGTTGCAGATAGCTATTGTAAGCTATTCTAGATATGATTAGTACATGTCTAGATCGGGCATACCGATAACCTGTTTGATTCGGTACAGAGCTGTCGCTAGGCTACAGCTCTAACACTTCTCTTGTCCCGACACCACGCCTCGGGCTGTTTGTCTCTGTGAGTATCCCTTCGCGTGATTGCGACTGTAACTACGTGTGCGTTAGTTACCTTCCATACTAATCGTGTGTGCACGGTTTAATAGTTACGCCGGCTATGGTTCGTGTTGGACATCAACAACATTCACATCATACCCCGGTAGATAAGATCCATGGCCAACACTTGGACATACAAGCTCAGTCGCCACATGGAAAACGACGACGGGCAGCTAGACCCCACGGTGTCTCACGACATGGGCAGCGAGTTCGGCCAATCGGCCCCCACACGATCGACCGCTTCGCATCGGCGCTCAACATGCTACTCCCCCGCTACAACGCAAATTGGCTCGATTCGTCGTCCGAGACGGTGATCGCTCTACACCTATCCGACGCCAACTGGCGAGACGAAAACAATTGGTGCAACCCCCCTTGGCATGTGCTACCTGCCCTCGCTCAGAAACTACTTCAAAGCGGCGCAACATTCACAATGGTCGCCCCCCGATGGCAAGGAAAAGCGTGGCACCAAGCACTTCCCGAGTTGGCGTGCAACGAGACGGTCATGTCGGCGCGCGCTCACTGGTTCCGTCCCGGGAGGCGGCCCGGACGCGGTACAATCGGCAAGCCTCAATGACCCGCCATTGTCTTAAGGATTCCCTTCCGGTTTGGTTGTACCTTTGCCGGGGATCATTGAGTGCCACCTTGGCCATGTTCAACACACGACAAATTAAGCCAGCATTACAAAGTTACCCGTCCCGTGCAGCTAAGGTCCGCTACAATATCGAGGTTTCGGGCTGCAACAACCCTTGGGCGGACTCGATGCGCCCCTACATGCAGCGTCTAATGGGAACGGACAGCCTTGGAGCAAAAACTCTCGAATTACGGACCGCAGCGTGGGCAAAGAGCACGTCCGACATTTACAACAACGCCATAAAACCATACTTCGAGTTTTGCGAGGAACAAGGCCTACCCCCACAAGCCGCTACGGCAGCTACAATGGCGCGAATCATTGCATGGATCGTGGGGAACGAGGCACCATCAAGGCAACGAGGTTGCAACCTTACCTCTCAAGTATGAATGGGTTCTTAAGAGACCCTGGCGTTGAACCAAGAGCGCGAGGCGACTTAGTGGGAAATGCCATGCGTGAACTCGCAGTGTCCCAAGTCTCACTCCACACAAGCCGAACACCTATGTACCTACCGGCCCGGATTCTCGTCTCATCGCTACACCTCGCCAAGGACCTTCGCACGCAGCTGACGGACACTTAGACACAAGTCTAGTCGGACACCCTTATACCATCACGAGCGTGTATGGCGACGGTGATTATGTTCATATTTTTTGTCGCGGGGGAGCAAGAGTTGAGTGTCAGTCTCGTGACCTCTTGTGTACACCAACCGGTGGAATCCTCCTTTACCACAGACTAAGAAAAGGACAGCACGGTACTTCCACGGAGCGAAAACTACTATGTGAACTGTGTGACTTTGCTCACCAATACCTCGTGGATCTACTAAGGGACTTCGTCTCTGCCCGTAACAAGTTTTCCGCGGGGAAGATTCCTCACAAGCGATGGGCCATTGGTCTGCATGAGCTTACGACTAAATGGACAACGGGCACCCTCACACCTTGGCTACAAATGATCCTTCGCGCATTACACAAACAACCTCCGGATTGATTCTTGTGGACTTCGCACTCGTTACGAAAAGGTGCAACTAAAACACCGTACGGTATCGGTACCCCGATGAAGAAGATCAAGTTCTTAGGCGGTTGGGACCGAGATTCGGACGTAGTCCTCGACTACATCGACCCAACAGTACTCCCGACCCCGGGAGCTTGGCAACTATTTGACTAGATGACCCTTGTCGGAGCCCCACCCAACGTTTCAAGCCAATTGGCGACGGATGGCATAAGTGAGCCCCATAGCTTAAATGGTAATATTAGTAATATAGAGGTTTGAATTACATGGCCAAAATTACGCTAACAAGCGTTACCTCGGACGGTACATCTCCCCCAACGGTTCAGGCGCGCACACGCGCACGGATAGTAAAATGTCCGCACACCATATGACGCGCAAGCAACGATTGCGTGTCCACCTTCTGCATGTTGCGAGAGTTGTCGCTCACGCAAACCCACCCACGCGATTCCCTCTCACATTGCGTGTAGGGTGGCCTAAGGGCCACCAAATAATACCAATTTCTGCAAGTGATCCACATCTTGGCATCAGTGAGCCCCAACTCAGTTTAAACTGTAAGCAAATAATCCCTCCTGATGTGCTTGCCTCGTCACTACAGGTAAGGACTACCTGCAATACTTAAATTGATCCCGTGCTTGGCCTTCTTGGATGAGCTATCGCTCCAAAGCGACAGTTCGTCCGCTGTCCGGACACCGGACGTCCGACTGATCTTCCAGCACAGGAATCGTAAGCGCCATCAACAACAGACGCGAAGAACG